>KZ345069.1:350057-362920 GCA_002352805.1 Teladorsagia circumcincta | reverse complement strand
TTCTCCTAAAATACCGCTACACCTTCAGATTAAGGAGTAATTAACCTATAATCTGATACGAAGATCCGTGTTGCGCCAAAGTGTAAGTATATTACACACATGATCGAAGTTTGTGATGCTCACCACTGGTAGTTGACGAGGCTTCCTTGCAAGTAGTTGCCTTAATGTCTACCTCGTCATCGTCTATCACTATAGACGGACCAGCATGAAGAGCGCGGCTTTCAGCACCAGTCAAGACAGTGACAATCTGAAATTCACTAGAGATGAAGCGAATGCGAAGCGAACAGATTCAGGGCAAAGATTCAGTACATTCACCTAAGTTAATTGGAGCGACTGAACGCAGATTTAAATTAAAAATAAAGGTATAACATCTGAAACATTCGAGGCAACTTTAAGTAAAACTGAAGAATAAGTGTTAGAGAGAACCGAACAGAACACACCTCACAATCGCTATCATTTGGCGTCAGCTGACATCTATCCAAATGGGCTCTGTACAGTGTCAGAAGCACGGATTGTTTGCACACGGGGCAATCCTGAAGAAAATAGCAACATAAGGGTTTCATTCATCTATATCACATCAACTCAATTTCTTGACGAATCGCGGTGATACATTCCAAGACACCGCGCTGCAACGAAACCCATCTGAGAATTTCTGCGGAAAGTGGAAAACAACGTGTAGTTGTGTCTCAGAATTGACATCTTTCTACCTGGTATGATGTGGCAGAGGACAAGAGGAGAGGAAATGTCAGGAAATAAGGAAATGGATTGCTGAGATTCAGGAGAAAGCAACTGCTCAGAGATGGCAGGTCAGAAGTTCACAAGGTTAAGGACTGCTCCCGTCACATTCAGAGTCCATTGAGTGGAGAAGCCTTATCACAGTTCTACACATCTCATGATGACAGATGAAGACCGCAAAAAACGGTGCACGGTCATGTTAGCAAAACCATTTCCACGATCATGCGATCACGAGACGTTCAGAGTGGCCTCATTATTGGCTATCACCAAGTCTATTTGCTGTACCATTCTCTACACCAAAGAGGGTGTGGTTCACTGAGACAGAGAGCGACTTTTCCGCTATTCGTGAGACTTTCTCGCTGTGGGCGTGGTGAACCTGGGGTCCCCGCAGCGAAAAGTTTCGCGTACGAAAGTAACAAAGTCGCTTCCTGACCGAGTGAACCACACTCCGTCAAAGGTGTAGCGATTGTTCCTGGTGGGTCGCACGTGGACAAAAAACACGGCAAGGGGGCGCGGAAGTAAAAGAAGTTTATGAAGAGTCATCGGGGCCCGAACTAACTCTGACGAAACTCATCAGAGCGAGGCAGACTTTTCGCGTCATACCAGTACTATAGGCCTACCCTCACCACATCCACGTCAATTAGGCGCAATTGTATGTAGTTGGGGGTGGTGGAGGAGGAGGAGGGACAGCAACGCGACTAACCAGGGAGGTCTTTCAGGACATGGAGCGTTTTTCCAAAATGGTTTCCTGCACTTAATAGATACTTATGTGAGTAACACAAAACCATGGTCCGTTTTTCCTTAACGCTTCCAGGAAGGTCAGAATAGTGAAGAAGAGATGGTCCAAAGTTCGATCCTCCGTGGTGACTAATTTTTGCAATTTATGCTGGCGCCTCCAAATTGTGTCCAAATGGCACCAGCGTCAATTTACATGTCACCCTCGTAATTAGGCGACAATTTGGGTGCTCCAGCATTGGTTGCAAAAATTTGTCATCACGGGGAATTGAACTTTTGACCATATCTTCACCACTGTTTTGAGGTTCCCTCATGCGTTAAGGAAAAACGGATCATAGTTTTATGTTCCTCGCATGAGCCTTTATCACACGCAAGAAACCATTTTCGAAAAGCGCGCCATGAACTGAAAGACCCTCCTTGTAAGTAATCCATCCCGTCAACAGTAACTCAGTTTTTCACGTCCAAGAAGCTTCTGAGTGAGCCATTCTGTTTGCACCAGGATGAAACTATACCAAGGATGCGAATGTAACTTTTTTTGTGGTCACAAATGCCTTGAAAGCTCTTCGCCCGTCTATTCTTCATCTAGCATTCTAGCTAAGAAATAGAGACATTAATGAGTACAAACCTTTTTTCTTGTTTGCCGTTCAAATGCTGCCATAATCGTGCAACTTTGCCTGACAGACGTTCGTGTCGTCGACGCTTTCGTGCCGCGACCACGAGAAGACATCGTGATAATGTGCACGAAACCGACCGCTTTTTGCACTCAACTGAACAGAACGAATCAACCAAACTACGGCTTTCCTATTGGCATTTTAAAGGCGGTATTGGATCACTTGGTCCTCTGCAGTCAAACGTTACCATAGATACACTTCTCTTTATTTCTGTACAACAACAAATTGTTTACAATATTATTCAATCAACAATAAGCAATACTCGTCCAACTCACTTCCTACAGCGATATTCGTGGCATAGCATATAGACAATTTCACGAAAACATATCTGCACACAACACGTAGCGCTTAGAATGCGGTCAGCACACCAAGGTGAGCTAAAACCAGAGCAACCATGATGTGGTGGCGATCCAGGTGCTCCAGCTCACTCAGAGATTTATTTACTGGAAACTTCAAACAATTTCAAAATGACAATAGAGAGGTGGTGAGCATGCAATGCTGACAAAACCCTTAAAACTTTGAACTCATCCATAAAAAGTGAAGCAACGACGCGACTTCCCTGGTCAATGCGTCACAGGCTATAAAAAGCGATTATGACACATATTAACATAAACAGAGAGGGCTATAGACATCTAATTCATCTCTGAATCTAATTTTAGGAACACCGTCGCAAGGAGATAAGAGCAGCATCTTTTGTCAAGAAATACAACACACTAAGAAGGACAGATCGAAAGCAAAAAGTTCAGGATGGGAAACTAGCAGATTTGTAATCAATGTAATCTTGAAATTCCCGTCCATATGCAACGCACACCTGAACATAGAATTCTTACCAACCTAAATAATGATTAAACACGCAACTAATGAACAAGTGAGAACTGATTTTATTCCAGAATAATTGTGAATCCATAACGGAAGAAAGATAAAGGATTCGGCGCTGATCAGTTCCTTCAAGGATGCCCTCACTTCCACAAAGAGTCACAGGGATAATTTGAATGCGATTGCCCCTACACAATGAGGCTAGCTCGCGAACTCTTCATACAAACAACTAATGGAGAGTTTTGATAAATTAACAAATTTAAAAGCTTTTCTGCGACACTGACATTGAAAAACAAAAAGCAGGCTCCTCGAAAACCGTTCCCACTACGTCTTGCCTGTGAAACGCGGCACTACCGCGGCGCTTTCTTGCTTTATATCCGTTCTAAGAGCCGTTTCGCAGATAGAGAAGGTAGTTTTGAGCTCAGCGTTTCGAGGCGAGTGCAACGGTATACAGCTCACTGATAATGGCGGACCAACTTGATGATCTTCTCTAGTCATACAAGTCTGTTACCAATCACCCGACCCCTAGGGATGGAAGTTTGGTTCGTCCGGACGACTTACAATCCAGAATTCGATCCCCGGACCGCGAGCGTGGTGAGCACTTGTTATTTCACCATGTGCACCCTTGTAGATCTACACGAAGAGGTGAAAGTCACAGCCAGCTCCTCAACTGTGATGAGATGACATCCAGAAAATGTCTCTTTCCCGGAAGCCTTCCTCTCTTTACAAACCCCTGCCACCTCCCAAACATTATAGTCAAGGAGAACTTGGATAAGTCCATTTTAGGACCGCATCGATGTGCAGACCTACCCTATACTACGAAGGTGGAGATGTCATTGAAAATGCGTAAAGGATGTAAATACCTGAATTCAAGGCAGTGATCACAATACCTGGGGGGCGGTGTTGTCTTGAGGACGTCATTGAACATGGAGAGCGAAAAGGAATCAAGAGCAGGTCCTAACCGCACCTCCAGTGTGCTCTATCAGTGATGTTGACGTCCAATGACGTCCTCAAAACGGCAAGGCCTTTCAGCCATCGTGATAACTGCCTTTGGAAATGGAACGCCGCCCATCCACAGAAAAAAATAAGCGCATTCCGAATAAGAAAACCCGATCGTCGCGGAGCATTTGAAAATTACATACTGCTAAGCAAGCAAGTACATAAGGAAAGTTTGTGAGAAAGAACGGTTAACAGCTTACGTGGAAAAGAGCAAGTGTCAAACTAGTTTCAGCCTATAGCTACATATTTCTTTCCATATTCGTTCTAATAACAAAAGCCTAAGCAACAAACCTGCATTAGAGCCTCCGCATCGTCTTGAGTGAAATGAGCCAAGTAAGGCGTTTTCACCACCTGGAACGCTATCCTTATGTCGACATAAATTATTATCACGCCTTTTGAAAACAAAGTGGAGGTGTGAAACGACTCACCGTTTCATACAGCACAGACAAATCGTCTTTCAAGCCATTTTTAGCAGCAGTCATATTGAATTCCCAACGACCTCGACCATCTTGCCTAAATCAGTGCATTACACAAATATAACAAAAGTACGCCTAGCACAGAAATCATCCGTGGTTGAAATACCTGAAAAATTCTGGACGAATACGCCTCATTTTTGCAGCTGGCCAAAGTTGGACGCTGAAGACACTGAGCGGATGTTCGTCCAGCGAATGTACATCAATTCTTAAAACAACACTGCGAAGAAACATGATACAATCTTTCAGCATTATTACTATGCCTATCCAACAGAATTTTGTTCACTGCGAAAAGAAAAAATAACATAGTGATACAAAACTCAAAGGAAACTCCAATTCAAGTTTGACTTCGCAGAAGCCGTCACAGTTTCAATAATTTTGAAAAAAAAAATCAGGCTTGCATAATAGCAATCACCATTCACGAAAATTCCCCATCGACTGCTACTGGCATCGTGAAAAATTACTATTACAAGAATTTGGAGCTTTTTGCGCCTCGCGAGGTTGTTAGGTAGAAGTTTTATTCAAATAGCCGGCAAAAAAAACTCATGCTCTACTCCACAAAGCACCTTGTCAATTAGCAGTTCCGACAAAACCTTCGGAATTCACTTGGAACTAATTACCGAGGTTGCAAGAAGAGAGAAGCCAAAATACTATTCGCATGGGTTTTTGACAGAAAAAAAAAACATGAATCTCTACATTAAAAGGCTAACGAAATACCGATGAGATGATTTGATCGCCATAACGACATAAATAGATTCATGATGTGGAAAAACACTGTTATCAAATAGATAATAGAGCAATGACAAAGTATTGGAGAGGACACTAAAGGGATAGGGGGCTCAAGGAATATTCAGGGGCCGGGTGCAGCAAGCCCCAACTAGGGGATGGGTCCCCAAAACTCTGCATCTGTACTCTGTCGATGACGCAACTCGTGCTAAAGAATAGGGGAAGAGTCCAGAGAGGCAGAGTTTTGGGGACCCATCCCCTAGTTGGAGCTTGCTGTACCCGGCCCCAGGGAAACAAGCCCATATTGCTAGGTTACACGGTTCACTAGCCAGACTCCTTCAGCTAAGCTTGCCAAACCTTTTTTTGAATAATAAAAAGGCAGTAATGAACATTTCACAAAATGCTGGGTTGTGAACAAAACTTTTGCCCCAGGCGGGACTAGAACCCGCACGTCTCGCTTTCCGGGCAAGTGCGCTACCAGCTACGCTACCGGGGCACCATTTCATCCAAACTCAGCTTTTCATGGTATACGTACCATAGCTTCTAGTCCCGCCTGGGGCGAAAGTTTTGTTCACAACCCAGCATTCTTGTGAAACATTCGCAAGGCGAACTGCGGCCAAAAACAGTAGTTAACAATCAGAAACAAGTAATGAACATTGTTGAAATTACAGCCCAACCTTATGAAAAAGCACCGCAACTTCAGATTCCGATGCTGTTTCCGTCATCAAACATGAACCTAGGCAGGTTTGAATGATGTGTGTTCCTCGTGAACATCATTGGTCATGAAATCCATTGCACGCTCACCGTTCCCATTTTTGACGACCGTAACAACTTACGGAAGACGAAAAAAGCGTCGAGTGCAGACCACACATCACTTGTAAAGACGACCAAGAAAAAAAGCTACTTTTCCGACGGTGGTCACTTGTGGTGTGTGGTCTGCACTCGGCGCTCTTCTCGTCATTCGAAATAGAGGGTAACTATTTCGCTAAATTCAACCACCTTATAGTTGGCCAGTTCTCCTCCATTAAAGGAAACCAACCCACCAACAAAAGATCAAATCAATACGTGAGAATAAATAGGAACCGATGGAAGATACAACTAGTAAGCAAAACATTCGCATAAAATGTTACTGGATGGACCCTGCCATGGGGCCGTATCTATTCTAACCCTAGGCTAGGGGAAGAAAAGATCCCTCACATTTTTTGGTTTTAAACGATATAGTTTCCTTACTTCAAGCACGTGGTTGCTTTCACACACAAATATTACAAGTAAGCCAGTTTTTGACTTATTTCGCTTGGAAAACGAGAAACATTTGAAGAGATGTTCTCTTTCCCTACCCTAAGGAGGACAGGCTACGTCCTGCTTTGCCGTATCCAAGACGCAAACAAGAGTTTATGCTTCCCGAGCACAGTGCCAACTTTTACATAATTTAGAAAACCATATTTCACCTTAGCCAAGCTTACAGTGATGCACCTACCACAGCCTGTCAGCCTCCACATCTATAAAGTTACCAGCGGTTAGTCAACATCGGAATAGAACCATGAAGCCGGAAATTTAGCAGGTAATGAGGTTTACGACTAGAAGTTGGATCTCCGCCCGAAAACCACAAGAGTACAAGTTGGATATCTGCCCGAAAAGCACAAAATCGGTCTAAGCCTATACTGTGCCAAAATGTTCTATCCATAGCTCAGCATCTTTCTTCTAGTAACATTAACATCGAGAGTGGCGAAAATAGCAATGAATAAAAGAAAGCGAAACACACAGAAGTCTATAAAAAATAGGTCCGAGAAAAGGTAGCAGAAACACAGAACACGCAATGAATATTGGACACTCACTCTGGTGGGATTTCCACAGAATTCGTTCCTTCCTCCGGACCTGATAAAAGATTTCATTATCAGACTCTCACATTCATTATCACAGTTTTGAAAACTGAAATGTTTTTGAAGGCTAACCTTCTCGAGGTACTAGCAGCCTTGAATGCACTTTTACTTCTTCTCCTCTGTTCCCAGTTGCTTCTTTGAGTGCTGCAGCCTCTTGAAGAACTAATGAAAGAAAATAAGATCATTTGTTTGGATTCGCTCAATCACTAACACAACTACACAAATCCAACACACCTTTCTCTGCTGCTAATTTCTTGGTGGCTTCAAAAACTTCTTTACAGTAAATGTTCTCGACTTCGCGAATGGCCAACATCGAGTCCACAAAAACCACCTTGAACCAGAACTTTTTTCCAAACCGTAGCAGAAGGACACTATTATAAACACTCACTCCTTTTGGTATACCCATGCCTTTCTCTATGAAACCGCATCGAATCAGTTCTCCATAAAGAATTCGAAAATCGAAAAACATGCCATTGTGAGCGACTAAAATAGTTTGATTGGGATAGGTAGAATAAATAAATAAATAAATAAATAAAGTGATAGCCAAGACAGAGGACTTACTTAAACAGACAGGCTTGGCACAATCTTCTAAAAATTTCCTCATCGATGGCCATTCTTGAGCAAAAGTTCTTTTCAACTCAAGATCGTGTCGTGGACGACGAACCACTAAACTCAAAGATTATGCTGAACATAAATCAAGAGATACGAATTAATGAGAAAGAACTGGTAATCGGTTACCCGTACTATCACTAGCTTTAGAAGTCTGACATTCCTGCCACTGCTTCTCGGACAATTCCGGATTGACTTGACAGGTACGGACATTCGCTGAAAGCCGAAGGACAAACGATTGTTCGGGAGCCTGTAAAACGACATTTCCGTAGAAACTAATAATTATCCAGTATGTGTTCACAAAAAAGCGTGAAGAGCAAAGCAGAAATTTGAGAACGTATCTACCCAAAGTTATTATAATCAGACGCAATGGGCCGAAATTACCTCCTGTATAAGACTTTGTATAGTCTTCTGACCCCGTACGAAGACATCGCGTGGAATGCTCAAGAACGACATTTCCGTGATACGTGGGAATTCCGAGGGTTGCGCTTAAAAAGAAGTACATGATGTAAATAAAGATGGATTCAAAGGATAGCACTAGCACACATATCGAAGGCGTAAAACTTTTTTCGTGGAGACGTTCCGCTCAAAAGGAACCACTTGGAGATTGTTCAGAGACATCCTGGGAGCGAAAATTCCACCGAAGCAGTTATGAAAAAAACAAAAAAAAAATCGAGAGAACAACTACCCGAATGTTCATATCACAGAATATGTCGGTACTCTCCCACTTGCCTTAGCAACGGATTCGCATACACGAGCTTGGAGAAACTCCCTTTTCATCTTCAGTTTTGCGATAGACAGTAAAACTACGAATGCACTCATGTTAAACTCTTTTGCCAAAAAGCATGATATCAAAATTGGGTATACAATAATAAAAGCTCAGGTCCCTTGATGGCTTTACTTACATTCGAATGAGCATCTACGCAAAAGAAATGTCGTCCCGGTATAGCTTTTACCTTCAACACAAATAAAGTGGAACGATGCGAATGAACAAAAAACTCACCGTGAGAAGCCGCTAGGAAGGGAGCTTAACGGCTTCGAAGTGGGCGTGGTTGCAAATCGGCCGCAACTCACTTGGCCGATTACACACGCCCACTTCGCAGCCATTTCCCTTTCTGGCGGCGTTCCAAGATGAATTTTTCGATCAGTCACATTTCTCATGTTCTTGACTAGGGCTGGTGCATCTATCCACACCATTAGTGCTGAAGATAAAACTCCCGCTGGGACGGTCGCTTTAAACAGGAAATAAGTATCTTAAGAAATCTTTCCTACGACCATCCCACAAAAACAAAAAAGAAATTTGAATCGGGAGTGTCAGTTTCTTTCAGCTTGTGTCATAACTTAGCTATCAGTAAGTTATCATTCAACCACAACGAAAGTAGAAACGACCCACTCTGCATAATTAACCTCCTCATGGTATTCGTACACCGGGCAGGTTCGTATAGAAGCTGCGGAGTCATTCGCAGTTGAGCTTCACTGTAGCCGGGGAATACATGAGTGCTGGCCAGATCCATGAAGACGAGTGTACTAATAGGCTCTGTGCAGGAAAGCCTCGAAAAAGTTCCTCTGTTATGTTAAATTCGTATGTTCAAACAGTTGCTACTTCGTTCTAACATTGTGGTCATGCTTCGCGACCATCTTATAGTGCGAATATGGTGAAGATGCGTATCGATCATGTATTCGTGCGGTAGCATGATCGACACGTACTGCTCCACACACGAAGTCAAAACGAAGTGCCAGGCGGTCGCAAAGTATAACCACACCCTAAGAGAATGAATGAATATAATTTACCTTTTTCTGGGAACGGTGTGAACAGGTAGCTTCAATTCTTTCGCGGTCACCTTAGACGCCTCCTGCTCCGTTGACGGATCTTCGCTTTTTGCACGACTCTTTCTAGTTTTACCCTGTATTTAATAGCGAATAAAACTACGACACATCGTTTTTGCTTCGAAAAAAAGTGAAAAGAACCAAATTATCTGTATTGTACCGTTAACCGAGGGCGAGGAGAGGATGGATTGAGGCCTCTTCGTTGATTTCGCTGCAACGTACGACGAAGGTTCTCTCGAGTATTCCCGTACGGAGACGCTATCTTCTCCACCATAATACGTCTTTCTTCGATCGGGAATGTATCTGAAATGCCTTTTCAAGTCGACAAACCAAGACCACATCAACCTCCATGTTTCAATATTCTACAGGTATAGTGTGAGAACCATTGCGTCTCAATCAGTAAGGGAGGAATGGATAGGGGCGTGCGCGTCAATTCATATCATATCAATTCATATCATTTCAATGAGAGGTTTGGTAAGGTGTAAGGTGGATGGATGTCAAAGCGAAAGCGAAATGATTCACGCACATTGGAGATTCCCCTTACATACAAAAATTGGAATTTCTGGAGGTGGTAGCTGCTATCGCACCACATGCCCCTCCTCTTACTCTATAGATGCAAACCTTTTGGAAACTAACGCATTCTTTTGCTTGCAAAGATATGTTTCGAGCAAACCTAATAGCTAGTGCAGCACACATTTCTTTACGTGATGAGGATTCAGCGAGCTCTCGTACACGTTTTTTAGTATTCTTCTCCTGTCAACCCTTCTCGAGTGGATACTTTACTGATGACCCGGTCTTTGACCAGATCGTGCCCAGGTGTCCAATTTTGAGCAGATCTACTAACTATCGAAGAACTGCGCTTGTCTTCGAGGGAGGGAGGAGGAGGACATTCGTATGAGTGAGCCACTTACAATACATGGGTAAGCCTTGAAAGAGAGGAGATTCTTGAAGGAGATGTGAGCCATTTGTCTTCTCCCTGGCGTTTCTCTGCCCGTGGGCTCAGTCTAGTGTCACTTTTCATCGCCCTTGTTTTGATGCCCCCGAGGCCTTGAGTGCCCGAACAACAACAAGGGAAGGGCGCTGTTGGTTCTTGCTATAGTGGACCGGGCCTTTTAGGGCTATGATCTAGGGATCTGAGGAGGATCGAAAGTTCGGGCCACAATTAAGGTTCACACCTAAAAGCATCGCTGAGCGAGGAAGAACATTAAACTTGACATGAACCCGGAATTCACTGAAAGGGAACTTGGAGGTTCTCGGAAATAGCAGACCTTACATGATTCGAGAATTATAATAGTCGATCAAATAAGTACAAATATCCAAGAGACCAATGTGCCTTCGGGGGGGGGGGCATTGTGTAGAAAAGCCACAGGATTGAGCCTAACGAAGAGGGACGAATTCCTAACAGAGTGAGAGATGCTTACGCACCCCGGAATCCCTCCTTTCCTCTAAAGCGTAGCCCTAAAACTGAGATTTTGCCGTAAATTTGATGTAAGTCATGAGCTCCCCCCCCCCCCGCAGCCACACTGTGTCTTCAAAAAAATAATAATATGCATGCCACTTAGAGGAACAAAAATGAGCTTTAACGAAAGATGAAAAACTGAAGTGTGCGTTTTTTTCGCTTTTTGAAAGAAGCTGCTACGACTCACCGAACTTGGGCGAAGTGATGTCGGAGAGGATTTCTTCCACAACATTTTTCGTCGATTTTCCACACACTCCCGATCGCAGTTCATTGCATCGTTCAATAACCAAACGACGAGCA
The DNA here is from genome assembly GCA_002352805.1 of Teladorsagia circumcincta. Classification (NCBI taxonomy): domain Eukaryota; kingdom Metazoa; phylum Nematoda; class Chromadorea; order Rhabditida; family Trichostrongylidae; genus Teladorsagia; species Teladorsagia circumcincta. The sequence goes on along the minus strand of KZ345069.1, from coordinate 351,690 downwards.
GTGGCTTGTGGTGTGCTTTTCGGCGTACAGAAATGCGCTCGAGCCGTATTCAACGGGTCCGTAATAAAGTGTCCATCTCGTATTTTGCACGATGGAATCGGATTACAATAGCGTTTGCTGTCTTTTGTACGTAAGGATTTGCATGCACAGCAGAGGTAAGTTTGAGTGATGTCGTCGGCATTTCGGCAATGGAAAAAGAATTCATAGCATAGTGAATGATCATGTGGGAAGATATAGACGGCAATATCATGACCACGTTGCTGAGATGGTGCAAAAATGACCGGCACTGGCACGAAACTGTCGATGGTCGGCGGGATGAGCATGTGACGACAACTGGTACCGACGAGGCCGCGGACCACACACTGGAACTGGTCTCGCTGCGGCGCGGCGTGGCGCGTGCGCTCTGCCGGGCGGTTACGTGGCTACTTGAACTTTCCTCTGTGTTCCCTGTCAAAAACACGCGAGAGCGCAGACGGTGAGAGGACGGCGCCACTGCAGCTTCTAACTCCGCCGAGCAGAGGATACGTGACCCGAGGAAAGAAAGCATTCCAGGGGTGAGAGCTGCCTCTATGAAGCAAAAGGTTGAGGTGCGAGGCACAACAGTCGCGGATTTGGGCGAGAGAGCTTAGGCGACGGCAGCATATTAACGCTTTCCCAAGGATAGAGTTCAGGTTGTCCGTAAACGAGACTGGCCTTTCTCCTCAAGCAGGTAAGAACAGGCTCACGAGGTGTCCTCCAAGGGCCCACCTTGCGGCGAGGAAGAGACGCAGCAGATGACGGGTCGCAGCGTGTGCTGTGCGAGGCGGGTGTCCCACAAGAGATCCATTGCGCGGCGCAAGAAGAGACGCAGATGCGGCAAAGGACGAGTAGCAGCGCGTGCTTTGCAATATGAGACGTAGTATGATACGATCTATTTGACCTGACGCCTAACCGCCACAGCATGCGCTGCGACTCGTCCTCTGCCGCTTCTGCGTCTCTTCCTTCGCCGCGCGATGGGCCTCTTTGGGGACACCCGTGCGAGGCTGTATGAGGCGTAGTGTGGTACACTCTATTTAACTTGACGTCTAACCGCTACAGTATGCGCTGCGACCTGCGGTGAGCCTCCTGGGGGCCGCCCAAGCTTACGTTCGAAGAACTGCCTAGTAGCCTGAAGGAAGCGTAGACGAAAGGCCCAATTGCGCGTTTGTTGAGCAACGTACTTTTCAGTTGGCGGGGTGTTACCTAAACAGACTTCTTTTTGCTACAGTAGCTACAGTGGGAAGAAGGGGGTGAAGGACATGAAAAAAAATTTCCGATAAATGTATATATGATATAAAAATTTTCCGATAAAGTTTAGCCTGTTGTAGCTGTATTCTATGAGTTCTTGCTAATCACAGCTCCCATTTACCAACTATCAGCTATCGCTAAGAACCAGTAATGACCAGATTTGGTCCTTCACCTATTCCAGCTAGGGGGGGGCATCATTATGCAGACTCTCGGCGTTCTCGTGTAAAATCGCATATTCCAATTTCACACGCATGTCAAGTGACTGCCCTCACCCCCCACCCCCCTAGGCTGCCTACATTCCCCTGGCTCGCAGTTGCCGTAGCTTTCTGGAGAAACTGCATCACGATGCCCCCCCCCCCCCCCCACG
>KZ345069.1:306204-322420 GCA_002352805.1 Teladorsagia circumcincta | reverse complement strand
TCAGCGTCTCAGGCTGTATAAGGAAATGCACATCTTCTTTCAAATGGCCACTTCGACTCACCATCCTTCCCTGGCAAGAGAGATCACGCCCACCCTTCCCATGCCATAGTTTTTTTCAAAATGAGGAAAAGAGGAAGTTTCTTCAAAATTTAATGAACTGGACTTGAAAATTCGTGGGAGCGATAGACATTACAGATTTTTCATACCAGGACACAAATGCCTCAAGAGAATCACGAGAGGGTCTGCAACGATTACAACGGTACCGAAATCTTAGGTAAATATGCTATTATATTTCAGAAGAGAATTAGATATTCTAATCGTACTTACTACGAATCGATTCGCCTGTCGTCTGTCGTTCTATTACGCGGTGTCTGACACAAATTCCCTACTTCCTTGATATACGCCTGAAGAGACGGGTCAAGTGTGGGATGGGTGGGCCATATCTCGTGAGGTAAAAAACATGCAATGACTAAGCGGAGCCCCACCCACAGTGAATGTGGCGTGCATCACAATGAGCGGTACTGGCAACCAAGAATTCGAATTCGATTGCAAAAGAACCTATAAAATGGGGAGAATATAGGCAAAGGTGTAAATCGATAAGCCAGATCGAGCCAGAGAAACCCACCTCCGAAGGGTAGAACTTTTTTCGAAAAAGAGGAGGCAGTAGGAAGGAAGGCTGAATGAAGTGAAAGAGCGTGAATGCACCGAAGTGGGCGAAGTTTTCCACGCAACGTCATTTTTCAATTCGAAGGCAGTCTAGAGACGCGGAAAAAAGTGTATGGAGCTTGGTGAGGAAGAGAAGGTTCAGTGCCATTCCTGAGCATGGCCTTGTCGATGGGTGGAGTTCGCCTGTTACAAATTATGAATCGATTGAGGGACTGCCTACCTAGAGACGGGAAAGGGGGGGGGGGTAGTTTTGGCGAAGGAGATGAATTAAAGTACTGTCAGAGGGCGACGCATGCACTAAAAAGGGCAGGAATTGTTTACTTTGTTGGTTTGTTGTTAGTTTTTTAAGCTGTTTAACATTTTAGTTTGTTTAAAAATTATAACTTGGCAGTATGAAGTCCCGGAGACCCAGAGAAAAGTGATCAGAGGTCGCTGAAGAGAAGGAGGCCAGATGCTGTTAGAGAGCGGAAAGTGTTCTGATAGGAGAAATATTTACAAATAAGTTTGGAGGAAGTCCAAAGATTGGGAAAAGCGGACAGTGTTTCACGAAGAAGGGAAGGTAAAAGCCATCTGCGGGCGGGACATGCACCTGTGGTGGGCAGAGTTAAATTACAAAGTCGCAATATGGTCCAGAGAAAGCACGGAAACCGAGAAGAAAGCGGATAGAATCCAGCTTAGAAAGGTAAGTCAAATATTCGTGGTGTATAGGGCTGAATTTGAGAATTTTCGCTGCACCGTTCGCCGCAGAACTCTCTTGTTCGCGCAACAGCGTGCAACTGGTAAAGCTTGTACAAACATTGACGAATAATCGTCAGTCAAAAGAGCTAAAAAGATAATATCAAGAAGTAATTTAAGGGGAGACATAAACCCGGATAAAATTAGCTAACCTTGCCATCGATCGCAACAGGTCTGTCAAATATGCCGTGCATGCCCAGAATTGCACTCTGGGGTGGGTTTATGATGGGAGTTCCGAATACCGACCCGAAGACACCACCATTTGAAATAGTGAAAGTTCCTCCTTCCATGTCTTCAACAGCTAGCTTGTTATCACGAGCCTGAATCAAATAAAATAACACATTCGACCTGCACTATCATAGATTAAAACCAAATTCATTCCACTTTTAGTGAAACACACACCTTTTCTCCCAGCGATGCTAGTTCCGCTTCTATTTGAGCATAATTCATAGTTTCAACGTTACGAAGCACTGGAACTACTAATCCCCTAGGGGTCGCTACAGCAATTGACATGTCCACATAATGCCGGTAAACGATTTCGTTCTCGTCGATCACTAAATTTGAGATATTTGGATAAAAAAAATGAGAAAATATGTCACATCGCTCACAAACCAACCTGCGTTGACAATCGGGTTTTCTGTGAGGGCATAAGCAGCTGCTCGGATAAATGGTGACATGAGACCCAACTTGATCCCATGTTTCTTCATGAATTCTTTTTGATATTTCGTTCGCATTTCGATAACATTGCTATAAAGAGAAGAGTAGGCGAGATGATTGTTAGTATAAATTTTCGATGGGTGTCCGATTTCCAAATTTTATGATGAGTAGAGCAAAATTAATTGAAAACTACTTTTTCTTCAGGATTACCTTTTTCAACCTCTTGAATAATGGGAAAAAATTCTGGGAATGTAACAAGTATGGGGATATTACTCTGCATTACAAATGATAAGGACTCAGGCCAGATTGTCCAACGTTTTTACCAAGCCCGTTAAAACAACAGCGGCACTGAGCGTCAACCTGGTTGGCTTGCTTGTCGGGTAGTTTACCCAGCAAACCGAGCGACGCGAGGGATTAATGCCAGGGTGGAACGGGTAATTTTCAAGAGTTCGGATCGACAGGGTTTGCATTTGCAGAAAACATTCGTTCACATGAGCTCAGGAGCTGGATGCTAGCAGATTTTACTGTACAGATAAAATCTTTTTTGTGAACTCACTCAAAACTAGAAAAAAGGTTAGGTGCAGAACAATATGGATTAATAAGTACTCAAGAGCATTTTTTAATAAAATAAAAAATGTTAAATTCAGCTGCCAGGATCGAACTATGGATCCCAAATAACTTTTTTAGGACCTTTCTTCTCATCCTACTTTTAAATCCTGTGAGAATTTTGATGAGGATTTAATCCTGCCCATGAAAGCATTGCCCACTCCGAATCGTAAATAATCAACACAGGATCGCGCGGGCCAAGAACTTCGAAATTGAGACAACCGTCAGCAAATAATTGCAATGAGCAAAGCTATCCATTCTCGTCGTGATACAATCCTTAACAAGAAGTCTCAATTCCATGTATTCAGAGAGATAAAATACAGGAAGAAGGTCTGTTTGCAACATGTACTCTCTTATTAATGGGAGAAAATGCCCATCCCTCACCTCATATCGACTTCGTTGAAGGTCGTCAACATTGCATATGTATTCTGAGCGTCCTTCAGACGGCTGGCAATGCGTAACCTCATCCGATTCATTTTCACACGAACCTAGTATGTCAGCATGAGGGCAAATAGAATACTTTCTGTAGAATTAACATCTTCAAACCTCTTCTCGGGCACCAGTTATTGCCATTTCTTTGGAAGCACCAGCCGGTACGGTAACACGTTGGACTGGAATGCTCGCAACAGGAACGGAGGACATGGGTGCAGAAGGCGGACGTGGGACGGGGGGAGGTGTTCTTGGTATCTCTCCTTGATAGGAAAATAAATAAATAGAAGCAAAATTCAGAAAAGTGAAAGTTTAAAAGATATACACAAGATGTAGGGATGCGAATAAAATACCTTGCGTGCTTGAAGGTGGTGGTGGTGGTGGAGGAGAGGATGGCGGTGGTGGTGCTGCAGCTTCAGCTGGTTTGGGAGGAGCAGCTTGCTCTTGAGGTGGCGCTGCTTTCGCCTCTTCCTTAGGAGGTTCTGCTTTTGAGGTGTCCTTAGCAGGAGCCTATAAACTGAATAATAAGGACAATATTAAAACAAATGCGCCACGTTCCAGACCTGTTATTCACACCACCACAATATTTATTTCCTGCGTTATATAAACACATTTGAGAAAAGACACTAGAAAATGTATTGGTCTCAGAAAAGGTCAAGTGAACTTGACAAAAACTTACGCTGGCACCAGCTGCACCAGGCTCGAGTTTATACAGCTTTTGCTTAGCCGTGACCTTCGCTCCATCTTCCACGAGCAGCTCAACAATAGTTCCAGATTGAGGAGCCGGTACTTCGACGGATGTCTGAAGACAGATTCCATAATATTTTATTGAAGTTAAGAGGAATAATTTTTTAAGAGTTGAGTAGGAAAAACTTTTTTTTTTCCTTTCTGCCCCACCGGGATATACCCCCCTGCGCTACTATCGGCTTTCCGAGTAGATTCGGTGTATTAGCGTTGCTAGGCGAAGGGCATTTCTGGTTGAGAATTAAGCAGCACTAAACCTCATTCATCCACAAACAAAGCCCCTCTTGAAATTAGTTCTTGGAGAACTTCGACTACGGAACAGCTGACGTTTTCCCAGTAAGTATCGATTGCTTAAACAATGTGAAACATCACCGTAGCAAAACCACCTTATGACGTTAAAGTTTCCTGGTGTGCTCCTCCGAACATCGCGGATGTATTGATGAGGAACACTGGAGCACATCTCGTGAGCCAACTTTGGCACTTTGGTATAGTTGAGAAATTTATCGGAGTGGGGATGGTAAGACTTGCCTCAGATTTGAACCCCCAAAATATCTCAACAACTTAGGAACAATCATTGTAAGGTTTTATTGGCCGTTTTGCCACAAAAATGTCCCCAAAGTGCTGCCACATGAGTCATCATAATGACGGAAGAAAAAAATATTGCTTCGAAAATCTCAGAAATCATGTGAACCATGAAAGTTACAGCTTTTGAAAACTGGAACAAATCTGACCTTATCAGTCTCGATCTCAGCAACCAGCTCGTCTTCGTTAACAAAATCTCCCTTCTCTACAAAGTAGGATAGTTAATAAAGCTCATAAAACAAAAAAAATTAAATAGTGAATAACAAAATCACGTTTGATCCATCGTATATCTCCTTCAGAAATTGACTCCGCAAATGCTGGTCCTTCCACAACAATAACGTCACCGACTGAAAAACAGGATTTGCAGTTTCAAAAACAAATCCATAAATCGTGATATAAAGTAATAAAATTTGCCTAAGACGGGCTAGACATTTGGTTACTAGCGGTATATGGTTTAAGCATAACTCTTCCACCGTTCCCTTTCTAATTTGTTGCATCTCAATCAGTATAATGCCTTTTCCCAGTCGATAGAGGCTTCCGCTTCCTTTTTTTGGGCAGACACCCCTACTCTTATCGTTTCTTCCCCATTCTGACTAGCGTTCTCCTAATGAGTGGGCTCATAGAGGCCTCTTAATCGTTCTGAACGTTCTTTCTGGTACATCACTTGAGCACGTTCCCATGAAACAAGATTGATAGAACTGTCTCCATCCTCTACATGCTCCATCATAAACATGCGGAAAGCCGAGGAGAAATCCAGTGAGTGCTTAAAATGAATACTAAAAGCAACTTACGTCGAACACTGGTATGGATGGCTCTTATGGGTACATAACTCATTTGTAACGTGGTGTTTCTGGCAGTCGTGTTGGAAATTGGCAGCGATTGACCTATAAACCAAAATGGGACAGTTTTTTGTGTTGAGCCAGAAAAATAAAAAAGATTCTCATTCCATTCAACTTATTTCTACTTACATGCTAAAATGGCCCGACATGGTGAAAGAGTGGTCGAAAATCGCTGGAATGAATAGAATTAAGAGTACGGTACAAAAAACCCTGTTATTCTGCAAAGTGCAAAGTAACCGGTTTCAGTGCGAACCTGTCTTGCAATATTTATGGCATACCGCTGGACAACCGGTATTCGACGACCAAGCATATTGGCCTGATAGGCAGTACCTAAAGTTTTACTAAAATTCTTGTAATTTCCGCGATAATTCACGAGCAAAGATTAGAGCATAACATAAACATAAAAATTGTAAACACGAAGCCAACATGGCTCATATTGAACTATCATTCCATGAGAATTGACGCATAGAACAGAACTTCACATCATAGCTGAGAATAGTATTGTTTACCCAGTGATAAAGAGAAATGATAAAATGAAATAAGAAATTCATCGATCGAAACGTAAGGCGTTGGTAATTGTCACACGGCACTTGTACTTCTTGTTGTTTGACATAAACACTCGACAAACACCTATAATCTTTCGTTTCGATTGGCCAGTTTTTGATTGAGAACTGCACTCTTAACTAGTGATCTTCACAATAAGTGACCTAGTTGAGTGCTCTAAACAAAACCCATCTCGGAAGTCGCCTAAGCATATAGGAAACGACATCATGCAGTAAGAAGTACGCGATAGATGCACTTGGACGCAATTGAGTTAGAAGAATTGATGGCTAAAGGAGGTGTTAAAATGGACTGCAAGTGCAGCCATGCCGCTGGCGCGATGAGACACGCGCAGCGCGAAGCTTCAGCGAGCGTACGTGCTCTTCAGAGCGCACACCAGAGACATTACAATACAATCCAAAGTGATTCATTACTCCCTCTGAAACAGTTCTATATTCTACTAGAGAGGATACCCGATAATCTATCAAAAGCTGTGTAATTTGAACATCAAACAAGTTTTTTGAAAACAATGTCTTATCAGTACTCTATCAGTATCAGCCTGGTGTGCTAATCTCTTCCTTGATGCAAAAAAGGTTTTTGAGTTCTTAATCTCCAAAAAACGTACAAAAAGTCTTCAAACAGCCGCTGGCTCACAAGCATACAGAAAGAAACATCAATAGCTCTCCAGTACTAAAACTACTGTCACTAAACCAACTAATGAGTATTGCCAGCTTCACCCAATGGATCCAGAAAACAAGATTTCAATAAATAAAATTAAAAAAGTTCATAAATAAAGGCAGCACCAATTGTGTTGGTGAGGTCTATAGCCTCTATTTTCTAAACAGCGGGCAGCAATCAACCAGCGTGTGAGAGTCCAGGCAGAAAAGCACATACTACGCTTTTTTTGGACTAAGTCTTTTGAAGGAAAGAAAGCAGAGACAATGTTCATTTGCGAGAGTGCGCAGAGAACACTACAAAACGCTGAATCACTAAGCCTTCCGGTAGACCACTGCCCTTGGACGGGGTAGGGGTAGTAAGGCAATAAAGCGTGTGACAGTTCATATACATATCAGGGGCGGTGTGAAGCGGTAAAAGTCGAGTCATACTTTGCAGTTCGAGGGCGGAGTAGGTACGCAGGTTCTATTAAATCGCAAGATCGATACGTCCTATTCCACTCTCGAACTACGAACCGCGGACTCTAACACGCAAGGTCCAGAGCAAGAACTTCAGCTAGTTTTCAACCATCCAAAGATCGCATCGATTAGTACCAGATTGGGCGCTATGTGGTTCCAAGAAAGAGCAACCAGCAGCGCTGCGTCAAAACCAGGTGAACGCTTAGTTTGAAGACTATAAGCCTTGGCTTGAGCCCTCTGAGTCACAAAGCCCACGTGGAGTGAGGATGAGAGCATCAACTTGTACATCAGCTGACTCTCATTAACCAATGCAAGTTTCGACAATGCATTTAAATAGATCTACGAATCCGAATGTAAGTAGGATGCGTGGCGTACCCTAAAAAGGAACCAGTCAACGCTGAGTGCTTCGGGTGTGGTTCACTAGGGCAGAAAAAGTTTTCCGCTTTTCGCGCGCGAAACTTTTTTCGTTGCGGAGACCCCAAATTTAACCTTGAGTAGTGATGGACCTGGGGTCCTCGCAACGAAAAAAAAGTCGCGCGCGAAGAGCGGAAAAGTCGCTTTCTGTCCTAATGAACCACACCCAGTGCTTCACTGAAGCAAAACCCACAGCAGAGGTCGTGCAGAAGAATCTATTCGGTGAATGAGATAGAGTAACCCACGAGTTTCACAGATGTGCCCTTGTCGCGGCTCGAAAGAGCGCGACAGTGGCGCTAAGGTCGTACAAAGTCAGCATTTGGCGGCTAATCTTAGCACTTGCACGACATACTCGTGTGCACCCCACGATACGCAGCGTGTATCACGGCGCTGCGGTTAATTTAAATATGCGCGGGTTGGTGGAACCATGGAGCAAGCAAGTTCGTACAGCTCGTCCGGCCCGCCCCCTCCCTCATGTGCGAGGGGATGCAGGTTAATGACTTTATTGATGGTTTTCGTTGCTTTTTTTCATTTTCACTAGACGGGGCATTCCAACTCCACTTGAACACGCAAATTTGATCTGGATGTGTTGCTCAGAGTGCATGCACAATGTAGCACCAAAGTTTTACCCATAATTTCAATAGCATTGCATATTTATCAATAAAAAGTGAATAAACAAAAATTTGAAACTAAAGTACATAGCTAACAAGACAGGAGGTTCTTACAGAGCGAATTTCAAGATGCATGATGACAAGGTGAATGACGTTCATCTTTCTCAAAAACTCTGTTTCTCAAACAACTTCAGTAAATGATGTGCTGAAGAGAAAACGTTTCGAAATGAAAAACTGATATGAGCGGAACAAGTTGGGGAAGCAGAGCGCCCTAGGACAGGTGACCGTTTTAACATGTTCTCCTTGTAGTGCCATGGGAAAATGTGATAAATTCATGTTTGCAGCAGAGCTACACATATGGAAGGATCAGATAAACAAAATTTTGAATTTCTGGGATCATTTGGTAATTGCTGACCCTGTGTTGCTGAGGGCTGTTCTCACTGATACATTATCCACGTAGACAACTGTTGGTCATGCTCATGAATACGACTTTTGCAGTACTGTTTGACACCTTATAACGCGAGAAAGATAGAGCTTTTCCATCACGCTCGTTAGAAACGCCTAACAAACGTGTTGTTCGATGCTCGATCACGCATGTGAACTCGGTGTTTGTGTGCAAGCACAAGAAGAATAGACATGTGGCTCTGAAGAGGGTCGACGAGATTTTAGTGGGAAAAATTGGAGCGCCACCCTGGCGCCGAATGGAGTCGCCTCAAAGTCAATGTCGCATTCGTGACCAAGACCATCAGCCACCTTCATGCATTAAGGGGGAGCCTATTCCACTTAGGGGGGGGGGGAGCTGAGGTCCATAACACTGAACATGTTCAAAAGCACAGGTAGCACATTCTTGTAGTGTAAAGGTTCAGAATGGAGCCTTGAAGGGGCGCACGCTCGGGTCGAGAGCAACCTCCGCCTGCTTCGTGAGACTTCCTCCCCTCTTAGGCTTACAATTAATCCTAGCCGCTCACTAGGTAAACATTTCTTTTCATGGAAGTGTTCATTATAAAACACGAACACATATATTACATTAAACAAGCGAAATGAAGAAGTAACGTAGGAACAAAGCTGATAGTTAAGCTGATAGTTTGAGCGCACCGAAATGCCCCCCCCCTACTAAGTATAGAGCCTGCAGGACTTCTCATATGACAAGAGGCTGGTTCGTAGAGGCATCGACTGGGGTTCAACTACTTTTCGATCATGCATCAATGCAGACAGGCCTCTTGGGAGGGGGCATTTCAGATCATGGCAGATGGTAAGTGACACTAGAAGTAAACCCAGGAGAGGAGAGAAACGCCAGCGCGAACATAAATGGCTCACATTCTCCCCCTGAATCTTTTCCATTTCCTAGGGCGTATTTATAGTCGGCTGTCATGGTAGTGATCGTAACTATCGCGCGTCATTAGGCGCATATCGATCGCCCTGGCGTTTCTCCCGTCACGTCCAACGATCAATACATATCCAATGCTGTGCGATCAGTGCGATCGTTACGATCGGACGACCGACTGTGAATGCGCCCCAAGGCTCAGTCCCAAATACTGCACGTGATTCGCTCTCACTTGAAGTCCCCCCCCCCTTGAAGGACATTAGCGCCCACACGGATTTCTATGAGCCAGGGGGAGGAGAAGCCAATTCTGCTGAAACGGTTAATCCGCTCACCATGTGCCACAGTTTAATGTACGAGATCACTGGCCACGCCCCTCTCCGAAAGAGAACTCTCTCACTCCCGAAAGAAAAGTGAGAAAAAAATGTACAAAGTTTCCTAGCAATGAGTAGGAGAACAGCATAAAACAAAAGCACCACAATACAAGCTGAAAGCCTGCTTCATAAATCAAATAATGCTTCAAGAATGTCGAAGCAAAAGAAGCGACAAGTCTCGACAATTGGCTCAGCACGGATCGCGGCAGAACCGCCTGGATCGGCTCAATATTGCAGACATCTGCTACTACTGTATGCCGAAATTCTTCTCCTTTTTTTACACTTCGCATTTTCATCATTCTTCGTTCATGGTTGCGTGCGGTAATGATTGAGTAGATTTCTTGTGCCTGTTTTCGTCTGCTAAGTGTGTCCACTCCTCATTTCGGTGGAGACTTCTACGATGTTCACTTCATTGCTAGTCCGACGAGCTATTTGTACTCGTTGCTATTCACTTCCGTCTAGTTCAAAAAGGTCAGTTATTCAAGAATATTTTGTTTCTAAACTCGGTCCCTAATTGTACTTGAGTTTGTTGTCCTTAAGGTTATTCTGTGCTCTACCTCGACAATCGATCACACCATCTTTAAAATTACTAAAAGTCGGTCGGACCCTGTTGAGAAGCCCCTTTATAAGAAATGTGGGTTTATTTTCCATTTCCAGCAATTAATCAGCTTGGAAACTTGTTAGCTTTTGCTGCAAATTCTACCTGTTCAGGTCACGACTGTTGAGACGAAACGTGCGTCGGTTAAACTTAAAAATGCAACATTCAAAGATTTAAAGGAGATATTTTCTTTAGCTGGACCGTATAAGTGGAGAATTCTTTGTGAGTTTCAATGCACATTTTAATTTAATTACTAATAGCTGGTAGAAGAAGGAAGCAGCCCAGTGCGTGCAGCATTGTAGCAGTTCCGTATAGTCTTTACCTAACATTTAGCTTTTACTTCAGAAAACTTCCCAGGGCGAATCCTGGATTTCCGCGGGGACCAGTCCTTTTTCATAAGTAAGTGGGCAAAGGAACCTTTAATGACGGCGTACTGAGTTCCTATATTCCTGCTGGTATTGCTGGAGTGTAGTTTCGCAACCTGGAAACATTTTATGACTGACCCATTACCGTTACTAGGGGCAACCAGCGTTGTTCATTCATTTCCAGATGAGCCCTCTCTAGCATCTCAGAAAGGGCGTACAGCGCTCATGTCCTTTGGGGGGGGGCATTCATTTTAGTGAGTCAATTATGTGCTTGAGGCTGAGTCTTGGGCAGTGACAAGGATTCTGGATGGAAGACGTGAGCAATATGTATTCTCCTCGGCGTTTCTCCCCTCTTCTAGCTTAATCTTAGTGTCACTTACCATCGGCCCTGTTGTGGTGTCCCCCCAAGGACATGAGCGCTGGGCTACTAGTTCAAATGCTTCGAGTTTTCCAGTTTCTCCTCTTGCACATTCACTGCTGCAGTTTTCACTAGTACTTTGGTATTTACCAGTAGCTGCCGGAAGTGTTGTACATATAGTTGTCGTTGGGCAGTAGACGAATGTACTGGAGGGCAGTATCAGCCAGAAACGATTTTTTCACTAATATGGGGAACGCGCAGTTTTTTTTTAGCATTTGGAACAGTTGATTCCTAAGAGAACGTTTCCATTCGTTTTTAAAGCACAAGTACATGTGTGAAAACTCGCCATTTTGCTTCACTGGTTTTCTATCTGGCCCATTTTTGATATTTATTTACAATTGTTTCAGTGGGCCTTTCATTCCTCGGCGTAAGCAGCTCGATTTTCCTGATAACACCTAGAGTGCTGGGAAAACTAATAGACGAGTTCGACGAAACGAAACGAGCCGCTCCAGGATATGAAGATCTATCGCTCAAGATTGCTAGGTGCTTCACGAAATTAGTAGCATATTCCATCGTAGGCTTTATTATGAGCATTTTTTGGAGTGGTCAAAACTAGTATAAGTTTGAATAGATACGAATATATGGTAGCAAAGAGTGAAGGTATTGATCAAATTTTATTTCTTAAGTTTTAGGTATTTAAAGGACAATCCCATTGCACTGGTTGGGTTGCTGTTTCTTGGAGCTGCTGCTATAACTGCAAGAGTGTATTGTATGCACACAGCCGGTATGTTTTCCTGCTTATGTATTCTTCTCTCTCATCGTACTTTTTTCGAATTTTTGCGAAATTGCTTGCTTCAGGACAACTCATTATAAATGATCTCCGTAAGAAAGTTTTCAATTCGGTTCTACGCCAGGACATCGCCTTCTTTGATAAGAACAAAGTCAGTTTACAGTTTTGCCTTAAATTTCCTTATTTATGGGTCTTATTCCTTTTGGTTCTTCATGGTGTTTAGGTGGGCGAAATTGTCTCTCGTCTATCAACTGATGCCCTCATCGTGGGATACTCGGTGTCCATGAATTTGAGCGATGGTGCAAGAGCTCTCCTGACATGCTTAGGCTCAGGCGGTCTAATGGTGAATTCATTCATAACCTGAAAATTGCAAGATAAGGGTTTCAATGAATATTATATAGGTTTACACATCTCCGGCTCTCTGCCAAGTGATGTTTGTTGTGATTCCGATTATGGTTGGAACTTTCGCCGTTTTCGGTAAGCTGCAACGGAAGTACACTCTCCAAATGCAGGAGGCTGTAGCTGGGGCTAATCAGGTAAGCGTATGTGAAACAAGAAACATTTCACGTTAACTCGAGGTGATTTACATTTCCCAATCTACTTTTCAATTGAAAGTATTCGGTTTTGATTTTTGAGACCTATGTCGGATTCTCAACAAGTTTCAAATGAATTCGTTCTGTTTGTCTACAAATCTTTAGTCTGTTTACGTCACAGGTGGCAACAGAACGGTTGTCGAATGTTCGAACGGTTAGAATGTTGGTTGCCGAAAAGAAGGAACTAGGTGCGTACGCCGACAAGATTTACGACATCTGGATGATATCGAGAAAAGAAGGTTTGGCTCGTGGTGCCATGTATGGCTCGGTAGGAACATCTCTGTCCTGTCATCTTTTCGTTGAAATCTAATTCAACATAGGCGCTGATGCAGCTCTTTTAAAAGGATTATAATTCCAGTTCCAATTCACGGGGTATATTGCCCTTTCAACCGTATTGTTCTACGGAAGTAACCTTATCAGTCAGGGATTGCTCACTTACGGTTTGTTGGAGTTTTTGTCCTGCTGAGTAAGGTTCACTCTCTTTTTGCTCTAGGTGATTTGTCATCATTTTGTCTTTATGCCGTTCTCTGTGCAGCGAGTTTGTCGAACATATCTGGTTTTTTCATCGAAATCATGAAGGTGATTGCGTTGGTTTTTGACAGTACGTTTCTACTTCCTGTCGTTTTTGAATTTTGTTTTTAGGGCTTGGGCGCCAGTTCTAGACTGTTCGAGCTTCGCAATGCAGTGCCGCGCATCCCTCTTGAGGGAGGTATCAAGAAGGGAAATGTCGAGGATGCAATCAGGCAAGCGATAGTTCTGTGTTCAGTGGTTTTCGATTTTTTACAATTTTTGAGGGGCTTACCCCAGATGGTTACTCACTGGAAGATAGCAGAACATGGGCAGTGGGGTTCAGCTAGGAGTGCCGAAGGCTCCGCTCAGAAAATTAGAAGAAACCATTTTGCACTCGTGGGCGATTCCTTTCTATCAGGGGGATTGCTCTACGCAGACAGCTAATCTTGTAATATGCTTTCAGGATTTTTGACTGACCTGAGTGTATTTCCTCTTCGAAGATTTCAAATTGTGTGCCATTCTCACAAATGCATGTATAGATAGCAGTTTTACATAGATTTGACCGTGTGGCGTTTGCATATCCGGGACGAGATCCGCTGTTCCACAATATCTCCTTCACAGTTCCGGCTGGTCAAATCACTGCAGTGGTCGGATCGTCCGGTAGCGGAAAGTCAACCATCGCAAATCTTTTGTTGAGGTATGTAGAGCACTCAACGTATTGTATTTTCTAAATACTATGAAGCCGACTATCACTCTTTGATTCGGAAACATTGCCAATGCTTCGTTCTAGAACTGATGGGGTTGAGTATATCCAAAGAAATTCGATCGAATTGAGAGAAGGTCTGAGGGTTTCAGCCCAAACTTGCAAAGAGGTAGAGGGGATCTGTCAGTTCCGAATTGTGCACCGTTGCTTTTGCGATCTACGAAATTACTGTCCATTGTTGTGTTGAAGTGCCTATCAACGCCTCCCATTGGGCCGCGCCAACCGTTCTCCAAATGCAGGAACTGAAATATGGTTTGCAAAAGATTTGCGACCAATTTACACAGTATTCCTGAAAGTGTTTAGATTTTCCAATAACTTGTTTACCACCTCAAGCTCTTACCGAAATGATTTATCTATCTCCTTATGTATTAATATTAACGCCGAAATGTCGTCTACCAATTTAAGGCTTTACGATCCGGACCGTGGTCATATCATGATTGATGATGTCGATTTGAAACAAACAGATCCTTCTTACTGGCGACGGCAGATTGGAACTGTAGGGCAGGTCTGTTGCTTTTGTGAACCGTTGTAGAATTTTGTTGCATTGGCTCATCAGCGATCGTATCGGATCTGTACATGCGTGGTTCAATTTTTAGGAACCAATATTGTTCTCAACCACGATTCGGGAGAATATTCTCTATGGTGCTGAGTACCCCGATAAAATCACGGAGGCTAAGGTATGAACGGCGTAAAAGGAAATTTTGTAGCTGGATCCTCCCTTGAGAAATGACTTATTTTCCAGATAGAAGAGGCTGCAGAGCAGTCAAACGCTCTCGATTTCATCCAAGCGTTCCCTGAAAAATTCGATACTATGGTAGGCTTTATGGAACGATTAGTCTGGTTTTGATGAGTCCCTTTTCGCTAAAAGTTTTTTTGGTTCAAGGTCGGTGAACAGGGATCAATGCTCAGTGGCGGCCAGAAACAGCGAATAGCTATTGCGAGGGCATTGGTCACGGCAAGTATAATTGTCTCATTGATTTTTGTTTCTAATTAGTCATTTCATGAGAGGCCTGCTTTAGAATCCAAGGATTCTAATCCTCGATGAAGCGACGAGCGCATTAGACGCCACATCGGAGTACCTAGTCAGAAAAGCACTCAATCGACTGCTGGAAAATAGCCACCAAACCGTGCTTATCATTGCTCACAGGTAAGTTTTTTTTTTTCCTGGCTCGTTTTGTCAATGAAGCGAATAATTGAATGGCCTTCATATTCAATATTAGGTTGTCTACAATCAAGCATGCGGATCAAATCGTAGTTTTGGACAAGGGAAGTGTAGCGGAGAGGGGAACATTCGATGAGCTTATGCATATGAAAGACGGAATATTCAAGAAGCTGGTCGAAAAACAGGCAATCGGTTGGAGAGATGAGAGCTACTAATCGATTCGACATAGTTAATCGCCTAGTGTATTTATAGATTTTATATTTGTACATGAGTTATTCAGGTTTTGAGCTTGAACTGAATGTGAATTGTTATCGTCGGGTGGGTTCGCTCGTTTTACTTTGTAGATTTTAAGTCTTCCTAAAGGCGCAGTCTGACCACTAATGATAAAGTTAAGTAGTAGGAATTTTGCACAATTAGCAGCTTCATGGCGTTAGCGCACAAAACTCAGGGAACGTGAAATCAAAAATGTTCGATTGAATTATCTGTTTATCAAGGCTGGTTTTTTTTCCCGCAAAAAATTCATCACCATTTCGGGCGAGTTCACAAACTCGCACATCTCTAAGCCTTCGCTGTTTCTCTATTTTGTAGTACAAGTCTATGTTTTTAGATTTTGCGCTCATGAATTTGTCAATTCTGTCAATCTTTTCTCACTTTGTTCATTAACACATTTCGTTTTTTCTTCTAGGATGCTGCCTCTTACTTTTACCTTTCCTGTATATTTCTTGATTATCCTATAAAGCATTCGTGTGCAGCGCGAGAAAATAAGGAAAAGCCTTTCTAGTATGGCATTCAACAGCACCCGTTGTAAAGACTGTAGATGGTCTGTGACTTTCACATCGGTTTACTAAACCGAACAACCTCAGGCATTCACGTAGGGCTTGTTTTCCTAGAAGCCTCATTTTCTAATGCTATACATTATTCATTTGTGAAGAACTGCTCGATTTCTCACACCGCTTTGAGGTTCATCCAACGCACTGTCAAATAAGGAGGGATCTCAGGTCATGGAGCGCTTTTCTTAAAATATTTCCTTGCATGTTGTAAGGACTCATGCTAGGGACACAGAACCATGGTCCATTTCTCTCTAACGGTTATAGGAACGTCAAAACAGTAGTAAAGAAATGGTTCGAAGTTCAATCCTCCGTGGTGGAAATTTTTTGCAATTTATGTTTGTGCCTCCAAAC
Source organism: Teladorsagia circumcincta (assembly GCA_002352805.1). Lineage (NCBI taxonomy): Eukaryota > Metazoa > Nematoda > Chromadorea > Rhabditida > Trichostrongylidae > Teladorsagia > Teladorsagia circumcincta. The sequence goes on along the minus strand of KZ345069.1, from coordinate 306,449 downwards.
TGCCGCCAAATTATGAGGGTGACATCTATTCCCCTCAGTGACGTCATTTGGCTTGATCTTTGCTCTTTGGTCATTTATCTGGAGACGCTAACCTAAGTTGCAAAAAGTAGTCATCACGGAGGATCGAAGTTCGGACCATCTTTTCACCACTATTTTGACTCACAAGAATGCTGGGTTGTGAACAAAACTTTCGCCCCAGACGGGACTCGAACCCGCACCTCTCGCTTTCCGGGCAAGTGCGCTAC
>KZ345069.1:286018-306104 GCA_002352805.1 Teladorsagia circumcincta | reverse complement strand
ATTACACAGTGAAGTAAGAGCGCGGTAGATGAGTGGAGCATCAAATGTACAAAAGTATTTTGTGGCGGAACTGTCTATTGCTTCTACCTCGCCGCCGCTGTGACGTCACCAACACGCGAACGCGTTCGCGCCGCCGGTGAGCTTTTCCACGGAGCCGGGACACAGAACCATGGTCCATTTCTCTCTAACGGTTTTAGGAACGTCAAAACTGTAATAAAGAAATGGTTCGAAGTTCAATCCTCCGTGGTGAAAAATTTTGCAATTTATGTTTGTGCCTCCAAACTGCCGCCAAATTATGAGGGTGACATCCATTTCCCTCAGTGACGTCATTTGGCTTAATCTTCTGTCTTTGGTCATTTATCTGGAGACGCTAACCTAAGTTGCAAAAAGTAGTCATCACGGAGGATCGAAGTTCGAACCATCCTTTCACCACTATTTTGACTCACAAGAATGCTGGGTTGTGAACAAAACTTTCGCCCTAGACGGGACTCGAACCCGCACCTCTCGCTTTCCGAGCAAATGCGCTACAAGTTACGCTACCGAGGACTATTTCATCCCAACTCAGCTTTTCATGGTATACGTACCGTAGCTTTCAGCACTCACACGTATAACGTGTTTAGGCGGTCAGCCGATATCGGCAGTGAACCGCGAGGCTGAATGCTTTAGCAAGTGATTTTGACCTTCTAGAAGCGCTCAGGAAAAAGGGACCGTGGTTTTCATCCTCGCATGAGCCCCTATGAAATGCAGGAAACCTCCATGTCCAGAAGGACCTCCCTCCTATGTTACTCAATCCTTCTCGTACAATTTTGTTTGTAATTGTCTATACATATGCTACTTTTGCTACCACTTTTGCATTTAATTCATCGAAATCTCTCCTCTAAAGAGAATTCAATGACTGGCATTGAAATCGGTTTTGCTGGGCTGTCTACCCATGAACAACAAAATAAAACTCATTTCCCTGTCCCAAAGTTCGTCCTGGTACGGGGACTAAAGTCTGGCTTTGTAGGGAAAAGGCCTACGGTTTTAGCAGAGTCAATTTCCAATCATAGGAAATCCTGCAATCACAAATCAAATTCTCAGAGCTATAGCTTGTCAAGGATTCGAGAATGATTCGGTTAGACTGTGCCGTTAGGCAGATCTGCTCGACCAGTCTCGAAAGTTCACGTGGGTTTAGCTCGTTTTCATGATTCACGTCTTTGAACCAGGTTTGTGATGAATTTGACGGTTCGACTGTTTGAGGCGGGACATTCTTCCAAGGAAGCCTCGTGTTTGTGAGAATTCTTCTCAAAATATGCTCATACCACTCTTCTTGTTAAAGAAGTAGGTTATGTTTAATAGATAATCTCCAATTTTCAGCATTTTTTTGCTTCTTCAGGTGGTATCAAGTTTGCTATGTATGTACGATGGATTATGGATTATTTATCTATAGATACATTATGTTGATACTCTTCAATTCGTTCGTTATTGAAAAACGATGGTGTGTCATAAGGTTCAGCGCCTGCCATCATATAACGCAAATGTGAATTATATTATGGAATCAAATGAATATTGAGCAAAACAGTTTATTCTGACTATACAAGCAAATCAACACAAATTGGAACGGCGAACTCAGAAAATAGCAAGGATTTAAAAGAATTTGAAACGATTTCTTGAACAGGTCGTCCACAGTGCTGCGATAATTTGCTCAGCATTGCCGAATTCGATACACAAATTGTTCAGCACGTAGATGTATTTGAGCGCATAGTCGTACTAAAATCGTAATTGTAACAGTACTGCAATCGGGGATGAAAAACCTGGTGCTCGGCCCGTGTGTCCCCCAAAAGGCCCATCGCGCGGCGAAGGAAGAGACGCAGACGCGGCAAAGGACGAGTCGCAGCGCGTGCTGTACGATATGGACGTAGTATGGTATATCCTATTCACCTGACGCCTAACCGCTACAGTATGCGCTGCAACTCGTCCTTTGCCGCTTCTGCGTCTCTTCCTCCGCCGCGCGATGGGCCTCTTGGGGACACCGCTTAGCCCGGTTCCCTTCACGGTCTCATGTATTTGAAATTTGAATAGACTGAGGACCAGGGTAGTTATTTTTCAGTAAACGCTAACTAGCGGTACACTGTGATCCTACTTAACTGATGTGGGTGATTTAGATTCACGGACAATGAGCTACAACCCCCCCCCCCACATGCCTCTGGCGTGGCGCATCTCTGTATCACGGTGTCCCAGAAACTGTATTTTCTGCTCAAAAGCCGCAACGGACAGGTGTAGTGCGTATCAAAGAAAATTGCCAAAGACGCCACACCTCAGATTTACCCGGTTGGCGACGACATGGGAATCTAGCAGGTAACCTGGCGGTTCTGCGCTGTAGGGCGCAGTGTCCACATTGCATTGGGAGACGTTCCATGGTGACACTCATCCCGATGAAGTCATGCTACCGACAAGGGACAAAACGAGCGGCAAGTCCTTAGAACGCCTCGCGCATCTACTGACGCAGCCTTGGTTATGACCACTTACGACGCGACCGTGTGGTTCATGTTCAAGTTGGTCACTTTGAGTGGAGTTTTTGCGAGCTATGATTCAACAATACTGCCAAGCTCCCAGTTATAGGTGTTACATGGGCATGGCCCAAGTTTAATATCATGTGTTTTTCAAAATAGGGGCGGAATTGGTGCAGTGGCAAGTGGCGCAGCCTATCACGCACGCGGTCCGGGTGTCGAATCTTGGGTTGTGTGTAGTCCGGGCCTACCAAGACTTCCATCCCTCCGGGTCGGTTATTTGGTCCCCAAGTCATTTTATAGGCCACACCGTATTCAAGACGCCGCTACGAATGTACAAATGGAAGTAAAATGCGTGCCGGATCCCAAAATATGTAAAATCGATCAACGGCAAGTACTTTACTCCACTGCTCAAATGTCCTGGCTTCCCCTACTAATTTTATTACGAGTAAAGATTTCTGGAATCCTGACCTTATTAATATCAACACAAATCAAATCGAAAGCTCGTACGACTTCGTCATGGCAGTCCAAATCCTCCACGGTATTTCTTTCTTCAAACATGCGTCGTCTGAAATGGTAGGATTGATCAAATGAGGTACAGCTGTTTAAGTGGGCCCCAAATCATTTATAGGGTCCCTTGTCTTCCGTTAGGAACGTCGAAGTCTTATACCTGTCAGCTAGAGTTTCGACGAGATTGTCGGTCAGTTCCAGAACCAAAGACTTTATTCCACGGCGATCCTAAATGAATGATATCATTTTACAAATTATTATTCTCCAAGTGGTTTCTAGGCGACGTAGTCCATCTGGGTAGAAAGAACCGAGACAGAAGAGGTAACCGTACTTAGTGATCCTAGACAGGTGACGGTATTTGGCGAAATGCGGTGTATTTCAGGAGGACCTCGTAAGGAGAACTCTCCATGGAGTAGAGAAAATTCTACGAAACCATGAGAATTTCTTACATTTTGAATTTTCTTTCACACCTTTGGAGAAGGAGTGGTAGCTTGTCCAGGTTGAACGAGGTCTCAACTTCACTATCGACGCCAACGCACTATCGGAGGATGGAGAGAGGGGTTGAGGTGGGTGGGGGGGGGGGGGGCGGGTTGGGAATAGGAGTGAATAGTAGATCTGAAGTCGGCCACACACCAAGGCTGACCCTAAATCCGAGGGTACTGTTTGGAGTGCTGGTCAGGATCTCTACATTGCAGCGAAAGGGGGAAAGCCGTCTCTCATACGTGTTAGAATATTTCACCCCAGATGAAAACGCTTTTGGAACCTCTCGTTTCCATCGCTCTAACAGTAAGAATGAGTTGTTGCACTCTATCGTAGCGCTATTGGAGGAAATTTGAACATATTTGCCGAGACACTAGTGTGTCGGTCAACTGAGTTTTGAAAATGGATGTCTAGGCCTTGACGATATCCCAAAGCTAACTGCTTTCAAGCACAGATTCATCTTTCGGGATGTTTGACAAGGCCTGAGCGCTATGGCACTAGGATGCAGCATTGGCCCAGCCCAACACTATTGAGCTGGTACCCGACAGGAGGCCCGTCGCGCGGCGAAGTGGCAGAGACACGGACGGGTCAGCGGACGAGTCGCAGCGTGTATTGCGCGATGTGGGACGTACTCTAGTACATTCTATTTAATTTGACGCCAAAGTGCTACGGTACGCGCTGCAATTCGTCCACTGACCAGTTTACGTCTCTGCCACGTCGCCGCGCGACGTCGGGTACCCCTTCTGAGGCTGCCCACAAGTCAGTACTATTTCGCTTTGCTGCTACTGACAAAAGGTTTCATTTTCGGCCTTGTGGGCGGATTCTTCCCATCCTTTCATTGCTGGGGTTACCCTTCACATCTCTCCTGTCTTAAGCAAGAGCAATAGTACTTCATTTCGATCCCAGACTTTGCCTCCAACGCTTTCTTAATCCTGAAAGGTCGTCATAGCATTTTGAAGAGTGATGCTTGTACCTCATGAATCTTTCGAATTCTCCGATTGAGCTCCTTGACTTCGTAGATGTCATTGGTGGAGTATTTGAGTTGGTGTAAGTACATCAGCTCGACGTCTCTTGATGGCCACGACACGGTACGATCTGGCTTCTATAACAATTTTCCATTGTTCAACTTCAAGAGCTCATCTAACTCGGAACTCACCTCATCTATATAGTCAATTTTCTTCCTATGCACTTTACGCTGTCCTTGGAACCAGCCGACTGGCTCGTTGGCTATGTGCATGTCACCAAAGTGCATAACGTGTGAAAGATTCGTCATGCGTTTGACCAGCTCGTACTGATGTTCGAGCGTTTCGACGTTGAGGTCCTCCTAAAGGAATTTGATTGCTTGCCGTCGGCTAATTTTGGGCCGGGGTGACAGGTTCACGTTCGGTTCAGAAACTATGGTCTTGATTCTTGACCTTACGCTTTTGTTATGATCCCTGTTATTTGTGAGCCAAATCCTGCTTCTACGTATTCTCTGGCTATGAGAAAATGCGCTTGTTCAGGAACTACCTATTTCATCTTTTACCGCAAACCTAGCAGTAAAGTTATAAGGTTTCCCTTTCGATACTTGTTTTGTTCCAATTTACTTACATGGTTTTCTCCATTCTTTGTTATCTTCGTATTTGCTTCCCATAAGTTCATAGGACGATAGCGTTTATTTCCGGCGACATACTCTTTGGGACTTTCCGAGTTATAAGACCGCATGCAAAGCTTGCGCTCGAATAGTCTGTTTTTGTTAGTTCAATGAAAACCTAGAGGCAAGGGTCGTGATCAAATTTTCAGAGAAAACCTCTCCGTGAATGAGGTGGCGAGGTGCACGAAGCACAGGGGTCATGGCACTGCCGTGGCTCAAAGGTGCGTCTCAAGTGATCTAACGCGTTTCCTGACAGCTGCAACCGCTGCCATCCCACCAGCCGCAACAAACGTGATGTCTTCACCCTCGCGTACAACGTGCTCTCTCACGTTATTGCTCTCCTTGTAGAGATGGCTCTCTCTGTCGTACGACGGCTGACCTCACCAGAATAATTTCAGTGTTTATATGTTTTTTTTTGTGCTTTTTCCTCACGAACGCTCTCTTCGCACTTCTTGCGCTACTTTCAAGCAAAACGAGTCACCAACTGGATCGTGATCGGTGCCTTTAAGAATTTACCTCATCTGAATCCTTCATCCAATTCACGGAGAAGAGGTCGCCAAGGCATGGTAAACGCATATCGTTCTCGCAGAATGTACCCCATGACGACTCGTGTGAGTTTGCTGCCGTGATCGCGTAAACTGAATTGTTATTTTAAAATTATTAGCACTGGCGCTTGCACGGCATATGAGTTTTTACAACTGTCGTTTGATCCATAAGAAAGGGCAAGATATAGGAAAAGGTAAAGTGTAGGAAAAAGTAATGTATAGGAAAGTGAAAGGTACAAGAGAGATCAAGGTATAGGAAATGGAAAGCTACATACATGAGGGGTGAGGTACAGAAGTTTTTGAGTTCTTTCAATAGCATACCTCTATGGCTGGGTGAGAAACACTGAAACGTGACTCACTCCATCCGTTGGGTCTCGGATGTCGATGTCTGCAACCGCCAAAGCATGTTTACCTGTGTGTGAAGGGTGGAGGGAGGAGGAAAGGGAAAGATGGAGGGAGAGATTTCTGTGTCATACAGATTCCGCTGCCAAACTCTTTGCTTAGCGGCTAATTTCCGTGCTTATTGCGCAACACATTGCGGTACCACCCAAAAGAGTGATTCGCTGGCCGAAAGGCGACCGTGGACGCTAGCAAGTAGCAAGCAGCACGACTCGCTCAATTCGCAAAGTCTGACATCGGCCGAAGGAAGGAGGGGGATGGGAGAGGTGGGGAGAAGGCTCGGTGAGGTACATAATAATATATAAGAATATATCTAAGGCGGGAAAGATTGGAAATAATTCGAAGGTCCCTCTTGAAAATTTGGAAACTGTGCGACCCAGCTTAATCTTACTTCTTCCTCATTCTTTCGGATAAGATATTTGGGTATGCTTATCATTTTGACAGAGAGCCACTTACAGCTCCCCTGCGAAATCTTCAACGTTGGCTGCTCCTATGTGCACCCCAAAAAAGTTATGGGTGGCTTATCATGCAATCCGTTTTCTAGCGTTCACGCGTCTGTTCGGTGCTATGCAGACGTTAAGACGTTTCTGACACAACTCACCATTTATATTGCTCTTGAGAACATTCTCAAACATCGAGCCACTTTCACAGGATTCCAGGTAGAATACCAACTGATCGTAACGATTATTGGCGTGCATCCACTTCAAAGCACTGTTCAATTCCTTCACTGTTAACTGAAACAAGCCTTTCAGATCAAACTGTGCTCACAGGAACGCACGCAGGGTATTGAGGGCGACGGACTTTTGGCTCGTCCGGTTGAACGCGGCCAGTCGCGCGGCGAGCTGTGCGGCGATTCTGTACGAGGCAGATATTCGCGGACTTCGACAGTGTACTTCGAACCGCGTGGTTTGCAGATTCTACTAGCAAGGTTCTGCGGTTCGAACAAGGTACCAACCTTGGAGATTCCAAGAGAGGAGATGGCAAGGGAACTTCAAGAAAATATGAGAAGGGATTAGCATAGTGCTGTTTTTTAGCCATCACGGCCCTAGTTCCTTCAGGGAGGAAAGGATGTGAGCAATTCGCGTTCTCCCTGACGTTTCTCCCCTCCTAGACTCGTTTGGGTGTCACGTACCATGACCTTGTTTTGAATGTTCGCCTAGGGACATTCAGAGCGACAACAATGGATATATATGTACTTGACACCAAATAAAATCTCAGTAAAGAATCCAATTTTAATTTTTTTTTCGATTGTTTTTGATTGTTACCTGCTGTTTTTCAGCCGCAGTTCGCCTTGCGGATGTTTCCCGAAAACAAAATGAAACCTAGTTTTAGTGTTTCTCATGCACTTTAACGAGAGTAGTGGCATTTCCATGGAGCTTTCTTTCTCTCGCTCATCCCATAGGATTGAAATCTCTTCACTGATACCGCTGCATTCACATTCCCGTGCGCAGATTTTTTTTCAAACCGCAGAATCATGCAGAGTTCCTCTGCAATGAGCACGCGCTTTGATGTGCTGATATATTGCACAACCCGCGATAATGTCTAGTACGGATTGCCGCGCGTCGTCGCGCGACTAGCCGCGTGCCACCCGGACGAGCCAAAAGTCCCGCACCCGGTGGAAGGCTTCAGGGGCACTCTAAACACAGGATCAACCGTACACTGGGCAGTTCTCAAGAAAAGGGTCGTATTTGACATTTTTCCAAGAGGGCGTAATTTGGTTTAGTGAATGAGAAGAGACTGATAAAAGAGGGGTCGTATAGGTGAAAGTCGAAGGGGTCGGGTTAGAAGGATTTTGTGACGATTTCGAGGAATGGACTAAGAATATAAAGGAAAATTAGAGGGCTTTGTGTCTCTCAGAAATTTTCACCCCGATCCTCCCACACGATGGTATGGTTGTTCGGAGGGAAGAGTGGGTGAATTGGGTGTGTCGACTAGTCTTAGAATAAACAGCCACGATCGCGAGGGTAGTGGTTCGGTGACGGGAAAGGAGGACGTATTGGGGCTCCCTTTTGAAGGAGGGGCGTAAAATTTTTGCGTTAGCGGAACGCACTGTTGACCCTGAGTCTGAACCATATCCCTTGCGCGGCAAGGGCTTTGGTCCACCAATGACCTTCAGTGACGTCATCAAAACCGCCACGCCCTTCAGCCATCGTGATCACTGCCTTTCAGATGCTTATAGCTATGTAATGTGATTCAGTATAAATAAGGGATCAAAATGACAATTGTATTTATATTCGTACCATCTCGTCCGGGAACGCAATGAGACCCACGGCACCGTGGTCGGTGAAAAAGACGAATATTCGGTCATTCGGATTGCTGTAAATCAAGATATTTAATATAAGATTCTCATAGATCAACTTCAAGTATGCCTTTCAATGACGCGTCCATTTCCGCCTTCAACGCCGCTTGCGTTGCCTTTGAGAATATTGATAAAGTTCTTGGGAGTCACTGACGAGCCCTGCAAGGGATTTTCATACCTTTCCACAGAAATCAGTTGGTTAGGCAATAGGCAGCTACACAGCGAATACTATCTATTTAGAAAACCTCCAACTTTGTAGTCAATCTTCAGTCCTTTGTAAACATCATCTCCGTGCGGTTTGTTGAACATTTTCCCGGGATATGGATTTCTAAACAAAAGTAACAGGCATGATTTGTGGATTCGCCAGAGAGTATGGTAATGTTAATAACTCACTGCTGGTTTTTGGCAATGTCGTCATACATCATCACAATAATGTTTTCATCGGCGAGTCCATGGCGCTTCAAGGTGTGGTATGCATGACCAACGTCGGCCTTAACAATAGTGTTAGAACGTTGTTTTCTTCAGAGAGCATTTTTATTCCATTCTTCCCAGTTTTATGGGCCGCATTGATAATAAAAACTGACATACAGTACCGGTCAAAAGTGTTCGCCGAGACGGTTCGCCGTACGTTCTTTTTCTTTTACCAGAGGAAAGTCTTAAAGTAAGTTGGAGACTCATCCTTCGATTGTCTTGAATGCTTAAGACTCAAAAACTCAAAAACACTAAAGGGCATACCATATAAATATTCCAATCAAACTGTTCAGGCGAGTGCAAAATTATGCGCAAAGTACGGTTTTGGCGAACACTTTTGACCGCTAGTGTAAGTATTGTTACGAATCGAAACATAGATTTGTCCTGATTTAGTGTGGAAGCAGTAGCGGGATATCGGGCTTCGTACAAATCGTAGAGACCGTCGTAAGCAAAACAGTTTGCAGTCAGTAGATTATTTAAAAAGTCCAACATTTTTAACGTAGGTGGTACATTTGAGAGACTAGCACTATATGCAGCTTCCTCCTTCGTTTCTTATTAGGCTGAAAGGCACACTACACGGTTGACCAAGTGCGACTGTGGCGCTCGAATGAAAGTCAGGGTAGGAATTGGACTGCTAGTGAACGGCAGGAAAAGAAAGCACCACAAGCACTGGGGATTGGGGTCTCCTTTTCTACGTACAGCTTTCTGAGTAAGACCAAGGCATCAGGGAAGGCCATTAGGTCTAAGCCAATTAGAACAATTAGAATGAAATGTAACTCTTATACGCGCCTAAGGACGCTGAGCTCAAATGGAATTCATTATGTGCCTAAGGACTTCCTGAAACTATGGTAAGATAGACAGTTTGAGGCGAGGTAATCAAACCAGCCCTTTTAGCGTTTCTGATGGGGCCGTATGCAGTATGCTAGGGAGGGGTGGGTTTCCCACGGTCCACAGACTTCTCAACTCGGTTCTTCAAATCGCCACAGTTTGATGCTTACTTAAGGACTAAGCCTTGGTGAGAGAGGGCGGACCGCGAGATGCGTTTTTTCCCCGAGGCTTAGTCCTCAGGTAAGCAAACCAACCCTTTGGCGTAGCTGCTGGACATATGTAGCTACACCACTTGCGTCGTCACTCTCCTATCGTACCGACCAAGCTCAAGTAGTCCGTTGACCCCGGAGGCCCCACCAACATTCAGCATACGGCCCTGGCAGAAACGCCAGAAGGGCTGGTTCGCTTAACTTGTCTGAGGCTGAGCAACAAGAATCAGACGTGGGACGAGAGAGAGCAGAGGGCATGAGAAACATGGGGATCTTGAAGACGAAAGAGAATAGAGGACATGATGGAGGTGGAGATTGATCTGTACCCAACGGTAGGCGTGTACTATTTATTCTATTTAGGGTGCGCGTTTGTGCAAGCCTTGAGCTTTGAGTATCGATGCCACGCGTTTCAGCCTCAGTGGCGCTTGATGACCTAGCAATTTGTCCAAAGAAGGGACAGGTGCCAGTTAATTCTGGGATCTGTCTTTAAATCTTATTATTTTTCTGCATACAGTGAAATAATTCAGACCTGATGACGGTAATTGTACCATCCATTCGAACCAGCCACTAGCAAAGCATGAATTTCGCCTTCGGCTGCTGGTTGCCGGTGATGACGTAAACTGGAATGTTAAGAGTTACTGAAGCTTTGTCGAATCGAAACGGTTCTAACGAACACTCACCTTAACACTGTGGTGAACGAAAGCAATACTAAACTGAAGAATAGTAGCAAAATCCTCATCTGAAATAAAATTGAATGGAGATTCAAATTAAAGGTAGGAAAGAGCATTACACGTTTGAAAATTTGTCGCATGGCACATTATCGGGAAGACACATCAATTTTATGCTGTTTGACCGTGACTGCGTGTTCTTGGCCAAGATTTTTGTTTATTTCACAATAGAAATCCCAGACAAGAGGCCGAGAAGTGAAGGGTGCTTAAAGAGCAGTATATGAAGAATATGCTGAATTAAACTGAGCTGATCGCCTAGTTTGAGTCACTTTCAGTGACATTCAAACACGATTTTGACGAGCAATCAGAGCAGCAGTAAACAACTGATAACACAGAAGCCATTAGGCAAAGGGACATCGAGTGGTGATGGACAGCACCAGATAAGAGAAGGGCACACAGTCCGCTTTCCGAGCACTGATGGGACAGTGAAGAGAATCGAGATAGCACCAGAATTCTGATCACCTGGTCGTCAACACAATGGTCAGAGGTTCGCGTTATTCCGTAGGGGGTCAGAGAGTAGTTTTGGCTATCCACCCGACATTTGATTTGTTGAAAGTTACCGAATTCGAACTCGTGTTTTCCCACCTGGAAGTCGTACAGAAGAATTCAAAATTCAGTCTTGCTCACTGCAGCTTAATGCTCTGATTGCTGGCGACACGACAAGATTTTACTACATGCAACGCTTGGGTTAGTGAAATGTTCGAGTTCTTCACAGTTATAGAAAGGCTAGGAGCCATGGTCAGCCCTATGTTACTAGAAGTAGCAACGGGGGGGGGTCGTACCTGGTTGGGTTTGGAGGAGGGGGGGGGTCGTATCCGCTTCAATTGCAGGAAATTGCATGGGAGTTTGAGGTGGAATGGTCGGTTGAGTCGAAGGCGCGCGGGAAAAAGAGGTGGTGTGGTGGAGCTGTGGAAAAGGGGGTCGTACCAAACCCACCTTGGAGGAGGGGGGTCGTAAAAATTTTTCAAAAAGTAAACGATAGGACCGATCCTGCTAGGAGCGTAGGACTCCATATTTGAAGAAGAATTTTTCGATATAGAGAGATGAGCTTATTTTTTTTGAAGGTTTCGCTGTCACTGATTACAACATCATTGTATGCCTGGAAGGCGGATTTTACGATTTTCGATTTTTTTCGATTTCACGATCAGCCCATTCGAAATTAAGGTAGGTGTGGTAGGGTGAGGCGGTCAGGGATACACGGAAGGAGAAAAAACTGAGAAAAATGGGTTAGAACCCTAGGAACGAAAGCTTTCCCTTGCCAGTGAATTTGCGGGTTGATGCGTTCCCTCTTTGCTGCCTTCTTCAGCGTTAATGCTATCTCCGCTGAAACGCAAGAGACAGACATGAGACGACGCGAGAGGGGAGGGCGTAACGGGAAAATTTCGCCAATGGAAGGCCGTGCCAGATCACTTGTGGCAGATCCTTTGATGTGAATTATGTGTCGTTCCGCACTGTTGGGGGGTCTGATCGTCTTCCCACTAGGTAAGTTTCCTCTTCCTCAACCTTCACTCCTGCTGCGGAATCCTCCTCAAATTTACCCTCTTTTACATCAAAAATTATGTTATACCTGGTATATATAGCACTGCAGAACATACGACGAAGGCGTAACAATAACAAGTTGTTTTTACAACCTATCTGAATGGAAAAACAAGGCAGATAAACCAAGTGAATCTATGCTTTTGAGACGTCATGTCTTTGAGTTAGACAAAATTCTGGGTTTCTTTTATTTTCAGATGTACTCAACTTATATCAACGCAGCTAACATAGAGTATCACTGACAAAATTTAGAACAAAACTCCAACTTCTTCCAAAACATCGAAGAAAAATGGGCTATACTTTCAGGACAAACTGAATTTTATGCGTGAGCCACGGAGAATTTCGCTACGAACATTGTGAAGATTTGTTTTTTTTTTCTTCTCCTGGTAGATAGATGATTTTGGCGAAACATCACATGGACTGTCGGTCATCTCACCTTCAGGCCATTGAATAATTTCGAGACCTGCATTTAGAACCATAGCCGCCAGAAGATTGCTCGGTCTCGCACGTTTTCCATATAATGCCTGCTAGTTGCTCAATACTATTGTGAATGGAGAAGCCAGCGCTGCACGATCAGTAATGAATCCCGTCGACACTGTCGACCTAAACCACGTCGTTTTCTCAGATCTGGAACAATAATCTGTTTAAGGCAGTCAGAAAAGTCGCTATTTCGTCTGTTTTTGTCAATATTCCAGTAAACAGCCGGAATGAACATCAAAAGAATGCACATTTTTTGGCCCGAAGCCAACTTTGGGCAGCTGTCGATTTCCCCTTCAGAACGAGCGGCAGTTGAAATCAGAGGAATCCTTCCAGGAGAAATCATGATTCTATCCCCTCCACGAGCACTCCCTTGAGAACCATCGTCCACGATAGGAATGAAAGAACAAATAAAATTGCATTTGTTTTGGTAAACAATTCAAAATCGGCAGCGCTGGTACATTTACAATTCCAGCCGGGCATCTGTTCCGAATGCTGGCGGTGTGAACGTCTCCACTTGGTTTTCTGAATGCTGTCACTAGGGACTTTTTTACCTTTTGACCTACTGTACTAACATTTCACACTTTTACTGTATCAAATGAAAAGCCAGCCGGCCATTCAGCGATTGTTTTCGCAGGAATCATAAGTGCTGCAATCGCGATTCGAAGGCACCTCGGACAACTGCTGTTCAAGGTATAAAACTGGATAGTACGAACCACCTCGACTCTTTTCTGTCTCGGTTGAAGGTTTAGATCAGAAAGACTTCTAGGAGAAACACAAGGTATTGGGGGTAGTTTGGGCGCCATACCGGATTGTTCAAAAACTGATGCCAACAGAATAGTATCAAAGGATTTATCATATTGGAGAGTCAGTAATATAGCTCTCTCAACTCAATTTCTCTGAAATGCTTTGAACTAGGTGTGCCGAAGGCAGAGCATAGTGCAAGCATAACAGGAAGACCGACAAGTTGAACAGTCGCAGGTGGAAGCCTCGGACCTACTCGACAGCACTTACCCACGTAACAGGGTCGGTGGCCTGCTGGCAAGTTTCGTTTATTTACCAACGCAGAGAGCGGCTACTCCTAGGAGTATTATTGTTTCGTGTTTGATAACCTTCCATCAATATGATTGTGTTGTTACTCTGGGACTTCTCAGTCTTATCACCTTTCCATGACCAATTTGAGTTGTTACCGTAATTTTTGCCCACCCTGTATATATGTATTATTTCGCGTGGGTTGTCGGATGCTAAACAGATCATTACTGAGCCGGACAGCTGATTTTCTTGAACTCACACTGGGTCATTTTGCAACTCGGTCTTGGTGGAAGTCCATATCCGCCGGTACACAACTTCGGTCGTGGTTAGCTGGTAATCAGTCGGATTTGGGGAGCCTGGCCTCGCCTCGCCCATTCACTGGCTCTGAGGCCATCTCTAACGTTTCTAGAAAAGAAAACGCATAAAGTCGGGGAATCCTTCATACGAGACGCTCGGCGACTACTTTAGTCTCAGATCCTGTCCTTCTGAAAAAAGGGACGGGCAGCTCCTGAGCGTTGGCATCAAGTCGTGAACGGATACACTTCAGGACACCAAACAACACTAAACACTTCTGGTCGCTTCATTTATAGATGTCTGCAAAAAAAAGTAGAAGCGGGAAATTTTCCAAAACCTAACATAAACGGACAGTTCAACATAAGAGCACTATTTGCTCTTTAGGAAGACCCGGGATCAGTTTCTTTTTCCTTTCTTTCGTTTTCTAGTAGCGATCATGTGAGCAGTGGTAGGTCGGCATTCATGAAGGTCTTACCACACTTCCGTTTAGAATGCGCGATTAGGACCCTACTAGTCACGATTTCGCAACCATCAACTCCCCGTGCAGCCCACCCCACCCACCGCTGTCGCTGTGAGAAGTGCCGTTAACGACCGCGGCTGCACCCAACGTGGATTAGGACGTAGTGACCAATGCATTTCAAGATAAGATATAGTATCAAATGATAGTCATTGATGCGGCCATGTTATAAAAGGATGTCCAAACACGCCCCTTTTCCATCCCGAGGTCGAGCACTGTTGAAGGGGAGGAACCCTTTTATGGGCATGATCGGCACTTCTTTTACTTTCGTTTCTTTCTGATCCTCCGCTTTTCCTTCAATATCGGGCGCTCTTACAGTCCCATTCCATGAAGAGCCTAGCCTTTGACCGAAATCCCCTGGCTAGAAGTGGTGTATAAGCCGCATCATCATGATGGAGAAGCTCCGAAATGAATTGAAACTGGAAAAAGAAACAAAAGAAACCCTCAGAAACGGTGAAATCAAGAGCTCGAACGTCCAGCAAAGTCGGACGTGCTACGACGGAGAGACGGCGTGACCATAGAGGACGAAACACTCAGGGCACTCCCTACGAGAGAGCCGCTGATTTCCACATTAACCGCGTTGGGTAGGGAGAGTTGCAATGGTTGCGAGTGTGTAATGACTAGAGACTTAAAGGCAAAAGACGGGATTAGCCGACCGAACCAATCCCCTCTATCGCACCTGTATGTTATTAGGCACACTCGACGTTACCATCTTTACAATCCCAACCGGCGCGGTAATAAAGCCCCCTGAGGGAGCATTGTTCTATCGCCACCTGCCCCTATGTCCGCCTACTTCGGAAGTGGTGCGTGGCTGGCACAACGTGTGAAATCGGCTAGGTTGATTGCCGAGTCAACCGATGAAACGGCTGGCATGTCCGGAAAACTCGTTTGGACGTGCTTCTCTCCCAAGCCAGCCTCCTTCACGGCTAGTGAGGAAAGAGATTTCGTCTAGAACCCTGTAGGCCTTTTCTTTTCGTTTTTTCCCCACTTTCATTCCATTACGCATCTCTATACTCACTTTCAATCGCCATCATATCCCAAACCATTTCTTTTACCACGCATTTTCGAGACAAAGCTTCCACGACCTCCGTAGGTACTACGTAGGGACTCAATACGTTCACTTGCGGCGCGGATCCTACTCATGAGCATCATATCGGAGTTCGCCTTTGAGAAAGATTGGAAAGGCAACTGCTGAGTGACAGAGTCAAGAAGATAAGGAGTTACTGGGGCCTTGGAACGAAATATTAGGTTGTCCCCTAATTAGTGAATCACTTTGAGTATTTTTAAATTCAAATTTTTTGCTCTTTTGCATATACCTCTGTCATCTACAATGCATTTTCTATACATGGAAATTTATTCGCTATCTTTCCTCTGAAATTGCAGGAGCTCCCAATCGAGGAAGGACCGGATGTGGGGTTTGAGGTCGTGTCACTTTGCGCAAAGTTCTTTCTGAGAAGGAGCGCTAGAGGTCATATTGGATTCTCTCTTGTTGTCACGAGGTTAGGGCTACACGGCAGTGATGCAAGAACTGCTAGCCTGGGAGTATCCGATTTCCTATGAATATTCTCCACGAGGTGGGTTCGAACGACCTCAGAGAAAAAGCAGGTTTTGACTTGCTTCTATTTTAAATTGAACGCGTCGTTATTATGCTGTAGACGTTTGCCTTCTTCACTGACCCTGGTAATACTGGGCGGCGGCTCCCAGTGCAAGGTCTCTCTCTTGTTCCACCAATAACTCGGAAGCATCGGATTTAGAGAACGTGAGGTTTTTACAGTCAGAACTTCTGAATCTTTCGAGCTTGGCTACCGTTCCTTGTGGACTTGGTAGCATACTCCACCCAGTCCACAAACCTGGTGAATATGCTGGATGATCGCTATGAGGAACTATGGGAGATCAAAAAGAACATGAAGTTGTCATATCGTGTTTGGAACTGATTCGGGCTAGAGCACGGGGGAAAGAAGTTCAATATTTTCAAATCTTCAGGACTCTACAATGTTGCCAGCATTCCATCATCTCAACAAGTTGAACACGCTTAGGCAAATAGTGACTAGTTCCTCTAGATCCAATCTCAGTGGCGACGGGGCAACGAGATTGCCGTTCCAAGGGCAGTTGGACTGTGGGTCATCTTCAAATAAAAAAGCCTACTTCAAAATAGAGTGAACCACGGGTGCGCGGTGGATTGAGGGAGCGTGTCTTCACCTATCTGTTGGTTGATTTACTATGTTGTTTGGTGTTTGAAAGATCCTAATCAGGAGTGGTGAAAAAGGAAGCTAAAAAGTAGGTTCTAAAAAAATTGATGTAATAGCCATGCAAAGTGAATAGGCTGATTCAATACGCAGCTAGGATAATGTGGGTGCTACTTCGCAAGACCCGTTTCACGCCTTCACTATTGTTCTTGCAAATTTTACAACAATAAATGTAAAGTGATTCACTAGTTATGGGACAACCTAATATTTTCTTGGTAGCGCTGATGTGCTTCCACAAGGAAGTCCTGTTGAAAAACGTTGATGGGTGCGTATTTTTTGAGGGATAGCTAAACCTAGAGGAAAGTCTTGCTGAAGAGCTAGAAAGACATCTGCAAACTTGGATGAACTGCCCAATTTTTCGGGAAGCGTGACGGAAGAACCGAACTTCAAGCTGCTGGCAGAGCTCTTCAACTCTTAGCGCTGGCGATACGTGAGCCTTAGCAATGTTAATGAAAAAAACGCTCGTAAATAGAGCTTTTCTTGCACACAGATCTCCCGTTGAGCCGTCAATGAAACTGAACCTTCAATCCAATTCCAACGTAAGAGGCAGAACGATCTCGAACTGTAAGCATATGCAACGAAACACTTTATTTTTGATAAAAAAAAACGTAGGATTTCTTCAGATAGACTGCCAGCTCATTCCAACCCTACCGCCGCCTTGATCATTGCACTGGTACTTCTTACCACCTTCGACTTTGCTTCCACCAACAGGAATCTTAAGAATTCCATTTCCCAAGTAAGAAAAAGGATTATTATAAAAAGTGGCGTTCTGTACAAGAAGGATGGGCAGGGCGCATTCTTAAATACGGTGGACGCGAAATGTACGCATGACACACGGAGGGACTGGTGCCCACTGAAATGACGTGAGGAAATGCTATGAAAAGGCTCACACAGTGGAAGGAATTTTGGTAGAAACGAAAATTATAAGTAGAAACTGGTAACGCGGGTTAGGTGCGCTTTCACAGGAGAAACAGAGAAACAAATTCTGATACATATGTACATAAAGGCATTACAGGGATGAAGCTGTAAATGAAATGTTCAAGAGGATAGAGAGGTGCTATACAAGTGCGGTAAGCACGCCGCATTTATTGGATACGGTAGGCGCAAAATGCATGTACATAGGGAATGATGACCACTGAAATGACGTGACGAAACGTTATAAAGAACTCACACGTTCTAGCTTTTCACACATGTCAGGTGACAGCCCTCACCCCCCCCCCCTCCCCCTCACTCCCCTAAACTGGCTACACTCCCCCTGTCTCACGAATTCCCCGATTCTTGTAACACCAGAGTAGCGGGCAGCAGTCCCACGTACATACATTTCGCGACAACCAAGAAAAGTGGCAAGCTTGCCGCACTTGTACAGCACCTATAGAGATGTGATTGGTCGCTAATGGCTAATCTCACATGATTTCCCACGGTATCAACTTTGCGCGAGGTCAAAAAAGGTTGTGCCAAATATCAAATAGTGATGGCAAAGAAAACACAGACCTCGTTGCCTTGTTCCGTCAGGCACGCAGCAATTGATACTCGCCAACCACCAGCGCCGGCTGTACATTTCATTTTGAAGCTTCCATCAGTCTGAAGTCATTGGATTTTGAATGACAGGAGAGACGGTCACACGGCACCTCCACTTCTTCTAGAAGGTGCATCAAGAAATCAGAGGCAGTTCACCGATACCACAAATGTCGACTTTTGGTGGAATCGAGCACCTGCACTACGGCACTGAATTAGGTGCTTTAATGAGTCCTAAATTGTGACTGCCTCTGCGTTTGGGAATCCTCATTCTTCATCTGGGAGGAAATACTTCTAGGCACCTAATCTCGACCCGTGCCTTGATGCTGTCGTGGCCTGTGTCATACTCAAAAGTTTCAAAGGGAGATTTTTTGCTTTGCTGACAACACATTGCTGACGGTATACCTCGGAAACGGGGACAGAATTTACTAGTTAGTCCTTTCCTGATCTCTTGTTGCTAGACTTATGATCATTGATCAATCACGCAAGCGACGCAAAATATTAGGTTTTTCGGTAAGAAATGTGGGTTTGGACCTCTATTTTTGAAAAGGCCCATTTTCACTATTGCTTCTATTCATGATTGACAATACAAAAACGACTGGAAATTTGTCTTGCAACATGACGTACAACAACATGTAATCCGCCCACTTGAAAATGAGCGCTTCTGATGGCGACGATGTCGTCGAGCGTCATTTTCACATCAGTTGAACTTTGGGAATTTCTTGATCAAGATGCCGTCGAGATGGCCGGAAAAAGGGAAACTAGCGTAATAGAGATCCACTCAGTATGACGCCTGGACAGGACCTGGTGCGACAGTCTGTTGAATCTTTATGAGGTCGTTTATGGGACGTGTGGTTGGACTTCATCATGAAAGAGGGTTGTTTCGCTTCTATAGGTCAACGAGCCTGTCTATCTAGAGCATAAAGCTAAGCAAAGAAGTTAGTATCGCGACAAATCATCAAAACTTCAAGAGCTGTGCCGTGCCATCAGCCTCGTGGGAGACCGCCGAATGTTCAGCTCTACCGTAATCTTCCACAATTTCGGCCTTGGAGAATTTTTCGTGGATTCAGAGTTATCTAACTATGAATAGTTAGCTTCTTCTAGTCGTGGAGAATCCACTCTTTGTTGTGGATGATAACGCATCCCAAGATTTGGTAGTGTTCATTACGTAAATGGGTGGAAACGACACCTCAAAAGGACGGTTTGGCTGTGATCAGCGGTTATCTCAGAAGCTACAATATGCTTACTTCTAGTCCTACTACTAGCTACAGCACCGTGGGTACGGAAAGATACTCTGAGGGAATCTTTAGGAGAGCGTCTCAACAGCAGAGCTCATGACTTCTTCACCTTTGCGATAGAATTCTCTAGGGGCAAAACATTGGAGTAAGTACTGTGCTGCAATTTCATCAGGGCTTCTTTTTCCCATCCTTCAGTTATATTTCGGCAGGTCTGTCACTGCGTTAGAGTTTCAGCACATCGAAGTAAACTTCCTGAAGCAATTGTCTTGACACCTTCACTTCTCTTTAAACCTATAAGAAAACCCGAGGATAACAATTTTTAATGAATACACATAATGCAGGAAAGAAGATATAATAGACGTGCCAATGATATGGCGCCAGATTATAGAAGAAATTTTTGTTCCAAAATATCTCAAACATGCGTGGAATCTGAAATGGCATGGCATCCGCATTATTTTTATGCTGAAACACATTGACGACAGCGCACATTTTGCCTTTTTTGGCCGGGTGGGGCATGAGCAGCTCAGCATGTCGATCTATCTCAAACTGCCCAACAAGGTGCGCTTTTTGGAACTCAACACTGAAAACTGCAGAACAAGAGTACAGTGAGAGATAGATCAGTTGGCGACGGTGCACACAA
>KZ345069.1:267777-280071 GCA_002352805.1 Teladorsagia circumcincta | reverse complement strand
TTCGAACCAGAGCGGGTGCTGCAAAGGGAAACAGTGGTGGTGGTGTGTTATTAACTGTAAAAGAACAATAAGCATTAGCCCTGAATGTATTCATATCTCTCTACGAAAGACAGTGAATGATATGAAGGAGTTCATTTTCCTGTTTATCTTTTCTTCTTCTTCTTCTTCTTCATACAGCCTTCCGTCTAAAGTTGACGTTACCTTCGTTGTTTCCTCTGCTGCACGTGTACTCAACACCATCATCAGCCAAGTCGATGCCAACGCCTGCCTATAAATAACCCATCCAGAAATGATTGTCCAGGAACAATAAATTACACAGTTCAGTGAGGGAGGAAACAGAGAGGGAATAGGTTGTAAAAAAGAAAAGAGAGGAAAGATAATTCGGATAGTAAATACGATGATTCAGCACTGAAAGCCTCCCCGCTTCTCCACGCGGTAGACTCGAGAATCCCTAAGGTGGATGTGTCTGTCTTGTTGAAAGGGGGACGAGGTCAGCACTGGCCATCATTGAAAAGGAGATCTCGAAAAAGGTTGCGAAGGGTAAATTTCTGTTCGAGATTTCCTTGGAATCAAGAGATTATCGCTTGCTTTTTGCTATATTAACCAGATCCTCTCACCTATGTATCAGCTGCTTGGGGATTATGGTTCCCAATAATGCACGGAGTAAATCACGCCAGGCCTGCGCCGCTTAGCCCTTGTGCCGCAGTTTTGCAGCAAAATCGGTACGCTTTTCGGATACAAGTCGTCCTGCACAGTTATACGGGATCAGCAGAAAACAATTGACGAGGGCGCGCCGCAACGAATCACCAATCAGAAGCATCGCACCCCCCCCAATTTCCCGCTTGCCTTATGTGATGAAAAAGACCCGTTTTTGTACTGGAGTTTGACATGCGAATACTTCAAATTCCAACGTGATGGAACTCCGCCAAGTTTATCACCTCCAGAGCTCCAGCAGTCCGACTAACCGAACGGGGTGATAAGCATCTCATTGTTAGAAATTTGAAGATTTGCACGTTCTTTTTCAAAATGTAAAAGGTGTGCTCAAGCAGAAAACATGTTTTTGAAATTCAACGTCGAAAAACGTCCCCAAATTTCAGAGACCTAGTAAATCTAGCACTCAACTTGGGATGTGTAAGTGACGAGCTGTCCAATGCGAAAATTTAGGGCAAAATCCAGTTTCATGACGAGCTGTCCAATGCAAAAATTTAAGACAAAATTCAATTTCTGAGCAAAAACTGAGCCATGTCTCCCGGTCGAAATATTTCTTTTAATTCCACACGCACGATAGGGCAACATCAGCCGCACAAAATGAGCAGGCGGCTCATGACCCTAGTATCGAGTTACAGTGCAATTATCATTGTACTTGTTATGATCTTCAGCAAAAAGGGAACTGACATACCAAAATTGTTACATTAATCTGGAATTACAGTATGTGCGCTACATTAAATTGAACTGCACATTAGTCTTAAAAAGGGCATGAAGTGGAGGCACGAAATTCCGCTGGCATTATATCTGCTTAAAATTTTGACAGTCGATGACATGTTGGCCCATGTGTCGGCAAACTTTTGGCTAGTAAGGCAGCCACTCTGCTACTCCAAGTTCCATAATTACCCCTGTCCTTCAGCTACGATCTACAAGGCATTATTTAGAGAACAACCCCCTCTCTTCCCTTTCCCCCGCTGTCTATGATTGCTGTTTGGGGAGCCTAACCTTCTGACGGCTCCGCTTTTTCTCAATTAGGAGGTACCCTCAGGTTTGGTTAGAAACCGTTCGTATAGGTTGCTTGATCCCTTGAACACGAATATGGTACCTACTCGCCACGGAAAAGTCTAGAACCTGCACCACGTGCACCATGGGCACTCATTGGCAAGCAGTGCTAGAACTTAAGAAGACCTGCTTGCAAACTCTTCATAGGTGTAGCTGCTGGTGGCCGTTGATGAGAAAACGCTTTCAGAAGGGCTTTTGAGCCATGTTTGAAAAAAAAAGCAAAACTTCAAAGTTCGGGAGGAACCGAACTCGCAACCTCTGCTCGAGAAGCAAGAGCGCTACCAATTGAGCCAATGAAGCTCGGGAAAGTAGAACTTGTGACGTTCATAGCGGCGCCTAAATGTGTTTGCAGGCAAAACACTGAAAAGTGAGGGCAAAAAAGAACACCCTCAGTAAGTCATTTCAGAGGAGAGTTTCGAAAGAAAGCAGGTTCAAACTCAGCGTCCCAAACCGAGTATGAAAATGTACAACACATTTTATTTGGCCGGGTTAACCTAATGACCTTTCCTGGTGGGGAATATTGTTACATTCCGAAGGATGTTGTGTATTCAAACGTGTGGTAGCTGTGCGTTAGTGACTTCGCCTTTTAGCAGTAGCCCTACCCGAAGCATCGCATCTTCACTGCGACGGTTTATAAGGCATGGCATGCTTTCAACGAAGGGACCAATTTGGGTGCATGTCCTGAGCGTCATCAGATCACTATGAAAAAGTGTGAGGAACTTTTTGGCACAAAAAAAAGAGCCGGGAATGTGCATAAGAAACTAGTTTGTTTTTGGGAACATCAAAGGACGCTCCCAAGAGATAGTGAATTCATTAACTGATTCCACACTTAGGTCGGCTTGATCGGGGACTCTGAAAGGTCTTCAACAAAATATCGGATATGATCAATGATTTAATCATGCAGCTGAAGCAGAATTGTAAGGTTTTCACATTTGGAATTTGATCCACTGGGGAATTTCTAGTAATATCTTAGAACTCTTTCTCCCAGTCGACGCTAATATGCTAGTTCAATGAAGAAGGCCTACCTTCGAAACATATAAGAGTTTGAACTATTTTATCCAGCAGCAAAAAAAGTTACTATCGGAAATGTATTCCACCGAAGACTTTTGAGCGCTATTGTAATAGCCGTGTAACTGTGCCTTCGCGCAGCGTGCTCATTCGTGTGTTCTCGCTTTCCTGTGAACTGTATCTCGCCTTCTTATAGCGCTACGGTTTGGGCTCATACGCTTAGTGTTTCCTTGGTTTTCTAGCTTTTGTTCACTTTCAGTCCATTTTGTTCTTCTATCCCTTATTGGGCTACATCACATCAATTTTGAAGGCCGGAGGAGGTCGTTTAGTGCCGTCGTCAAAGGGCTCAGATTTATAGAGCCGTTGGAAACCGTCATGCTTTTCATTGTATAACTCCTGTGTGCTCTTCATGTTTTGACTGCATCCTGTCACCGTCGAAATGATGTCCTCATTATTCCTTGTTTCGTTGCCCACGGCCCTTGTTCGGCTCGCTATATGTGTAATGGGTCTGGGCTATGATTTATTATTAGATTTTCCACTAATTCTATTGAATTCATGGAAGTCCTATAATTTCTGGGCAACTGAGCAGTGTGCAACAAAAAACTTTATTTCTGAACAATAAACTTTATTTTTCTGCAGAAAAAGTGTAGAACTCCTTCAGACATACTGCCAGCTCATTCCAACCTGACCGCCACCTTGATCGGTGCACTCGTATTTCTTACCATCTTCGACTATGCTTCCACCAACAGAAACCTTAATAATTGAGTTCTAAGTATGAGAAAGTGGCATATTATTATGAAATAGGAAGAATAGCAGATAAATATTGGAAAAATGAAAATATATAGAAACTGGCAACTTTGGGCGGGGCGCTTTCACAGGAGAAACAGGGAAACGAATGGCGATGCACGTATTTACACACAACATAGAGATTAAGTTATCAAGAAGTATGCCGAAAAGATGGAAATGTGATTGATGGCCAATCACAGATGATTTCCCGTGCTCAAGTTGGTTGACCATTCAAAGCATATTCTGCACGCTACTGATTAGTGATAGCAAAAAACGGTTTAACACAAGTGGGACGGGCACGTCGCAATTTTTTGAATATGGTAGGCGCGAACGTGGGAACACTGCTTGGCTGCGTATGGCGTCATTTCGGGAAAAATTTGTGAGCTAGGAGAGTGTACCCAATCCAGGGGTGAGAAATGAGGGCAGTCACTTAGCAGCGCCTCGTCACGCCATTCAGTGGGCAGCGGTCCCTACTTACACGCAACATATTTCGCGCCTAACGTATCAAGGAATGCAAAGTGTCCATCCCACTTGCAGTGAACCCAAAAGACACATACCGGTGTGTTTTGCTCTGTGAGGCACGCAGCAATCGATAATCTCCAACCGTTATCGTCGGCTACACATTTCATTCTGAAACTTCCTTCTGCCTAAAAGGAAATCTTTCAACGAGAAAGGTACGGTTAGACGGCATCTTCGCTTGTTCCATGTGCCTGATGAAACTAAGCGATTCATCTACAGGGTGTTTCAAAATTACTGCTCCAAATTTTAAAAATTCAGTAGAAAATGTATACCGATTATTTTCCCTCGCGCGCTCCTGAATTGTTGCGCAGGTAGGTTCTCTTGTGAAATGTATCGTTATTAGAACTAAACCTCCAGTATCGGTGAGATGGTTAGAGGTGATCTGCCATTCGCGTGCGCGAGGAGGAGGCTGCATTTCAGGTCTTTACTGAATTTATTGTTGCTCCGGTGAACACAATACAGATAATCATCAAACGAAGAAAACGCGGATACTCCTTCACAAGCCTGGACTAGGAAGAATGGTCAGTGTTTTCCACCGATAGAATTATCGAAATGTTTGGACAGCAGTCCATGGTGCTCCATCAGAAGGATGATTATATGGAAGTCAACGATGAGGTGCATTAAGGAGGAGCAGCGCTACCAACTCTACCACATGCAAAAGTGCAGCTCGACTTTGTTCAGCTACAAACAGCAGAGAGGCTGAAAATTTGGAAGGTTACTAACGTGCTACACTGGCCACACGCGAATCTCGATTGCTTTCTTCTGTTAGAAAATGTCATCTCACGTGCAGGGAATGTCGCAAGAACGGCTTATCCGGCATCAGTAATAAATTGGGTGTGAGTCGCGGCAATGGTGTGATGCCGTTGGATTCGCCTATTCATGTGTGATGATCAGTAAGCACGTGCGTATTAGTGAACATATTGAAGCCTGTCCAACTCCCACTCGGAAACAAGCGGTGGTGTTGCCAGTAGGACAGTACTACAGCTTATGGGGCCAAGCTCGTTCAAAACAAGTGAGGGCTGCAAGGTGTCCGACTCCCCCCCCCCCACCCGCGAGCCTTCTTGCTCTCCTAATCTTAATCACTTGAACTCTCACGTCAGTCTTGTCCGTGATTAAAAGCAAGGCATGTCGAGCTCGTAATCACCATCTTAACCATCGTAACCATTGCAACCAGCATCAAAGGAAGCTTGTGAAGAACTGGATAAGGAACACCTGCGTACAACCTGCGTCTAGTGCAAGAAGAGACTCCGAGCCTGTATTCGTGCAGGTGCAGGACATTTAAAATCTGGTTGCTGATCTTGTTGTGTATGATTTCAGTTAATTACCTTTAGATCCAATTATCATTCTGTGTCCAACAGTTCAAATGCTCTGCAATAAATAGGCGCAAGTAATTTCGAGCACTCTGTATACTGCAGATGCCAAAAAGGAGCGAGAGGAAGGAAGGACATTAGCAGGGGAGGGGTTTTTAGTGGAGGATATGAGCAACATGTGCTGATCTCAGTGTTTCTTTTTCTTCTCGTTTAGTCCTAGTGTCACCAACCACCGGCCCTGTTGTGATGTCCCCTTTCCTTCCCCCCCCCTCACTCAAGGACATGAGCGCCTGTAACTTTTAGCACAAATCGAGTATTAGTGTAAGAGTCTAGAAAGTCGTACAGTCGATATCACGAAGCTAGGGTAGGTTGTGAGCGGAAGTGGCGTGGCTGCTGCCGTACTTGATAGAAATTGCGTTGATAAGTTGTTGACCACATTCTTCGCTGACCTCAAGCAATGTGTGTTGGAAGCAGATTATCCACGCAGCTTCTATCAAGTGCGACTGCAGTCACGTCACTTCCGCTTACACGCCCACCCTGACTCTGGGATATAAGCCTACCTATTTGAACCAAATTCAGCACTCGCAGCGGTTCGGCTAATATAAGAAGTAATGTATGGAGCGAGATCAGTGTGCGACTGCATTCATCGAAGAGGCGAGTAACCATGTTGTTGCAAGCGTGATGGCTTTAGTTACTCGGTCAACGTGTACGTCGAACTCACTTTTTCAACCTAGCGATAGGATTCGGTTACGTGTCAACTCCCGGCTTCAAGGCTTCGTGGGATTCATATGCCGGCGGTTGATTTTGAAATGTCGGCTTTGCGGGTAAAATCGGTCCTGTTAGCAGATCGATGGGATCCGATTATGTCTAGACCATTCTGATAGTCTCGCAAACACTCATTGTATGCACGCCGTAGATCAACTTATTCGCACACACCATCACGAGAAACTGCATGAAGTTCTGCTATGATAGGGGCGATAAGCTGTCTTCAAAGCTATCTCGAATTTGTGCATGAATGAAGCGTTGGAAGAAAGTTCTACAGCCTTTCGTGACATGATTTACCACCTTACTTTAGGAACAGCACAATTATTAACTCCATATTCAAAACCAGTTGCAGCCGCACGCTGATCGGCTTGCTCTTCTACGCAGGAAGGTAACGAAGGCTGCAAAAGCGCTGTCAGGAGTTCTGCGGGCTCATTACGTGCACTAGTTAACAAGTACTGCCCAAATATGTTGAAAACTCCTCGTATACTTTTCGTACGGGATACCGTAGGCAAGAGTCGATCAAGTAACGTTGGGAACCTTTTTCAACCATGTTGCCGCGAGGCCAAAAGGGATAACTAGTTAAGAGATTGACCCTATGAGCTCCCACTCATTAGTTGGGATCACTACCGCTGCTCTATTTAACTTCATAACTCTGACAAAATTAGCACTGCCATTTAACGGAACATCAGAAGAGCAAACCACAAAACGATGTTCAGCTCGTTAATATACCAAACCAAAATCTAGGACGCAGCTGGTTCGAAACAGGCTCTATGATAGGCAGTGTATATCAGACGGTTGTGTTATTAGCTCATATAGTAAAGCAGGAGATTGTGCGTATAGGGGAGTAATTCAAAAAATTGAGTGCCAAGCTTGTTACTCAACCTATATTGGGGATACAGGAAGGGTTTTAGCCACTCGTGTCAAAGAGCACCTGGCTAACATGAGACGCGGTACTCCAACAGCTTTTGGGAGGCACAAGATTGAGGAGCACAGTGGCATTGAATGCAAAATAAAGTGCACAGTGTTGGCGCATGCATTGGAAATTGTTGCTAGAAAAGCTTCAGAAGTATTCTGGATTTTCGCTAAACAACTGTGATGAGCGGCCCTCCACGATAAATGGTCTTCCGCTTTTTATACCGTACTGCGAGCTGTAGAATAAAGCCTACGTGCGCCTCCCAAATGTTAATATCGCGAGGCAGCACAGTATGCACTATTTTGACTGGCGAACGCTAGCATGTGGTCGCGGAATACGTGCGTAAACGGTGGAGCCCTCGGTAAGTTTAATATTACTCTTGGTAATGTTTCTCTGGAGCTTTTGACTCGGAACCGCTAGAGGGGATACGCGCTTGGTGGAGAGGAGTGCATTGCAATCTTAATCACATTTAGGCTTTCGAAGACGAATACATGGTCGAAACGTTAGGCCAACATAATAAACGTTCCACCTATCAACCTCGTGAGGCACATTAAACAAACACGATCCGATCAGAGAATCAGTGAAAGATTCGGCAAATAGGTTCGAGAAGAGAAACATAAGTCGGTGTAGGTTGCATATGCTCGCTTCGCGCCGTCATCCTTTCCTGGTAAGCTAGATTCTATCCGCTTTCCCGGTCCCCGTGTACCTTGGACCATTTGCAATTTGAGTTTCCAGCACTGCGCCCACGTTGCATTTTCCCCCAATGGGTAATTTTTATTTCACCTCCTTTGTCATACTCTGCGCTTTTCCTAGCCTCCGAGCCGACTTGTAAACTTCGCCTATTTCGGTGCACATCCTGTCCACCAACAGCACTTGACCTCCTTTCCTTCACCACCCTCTGTCCACTTTTCTGACTCTACGGGGCTTCTCATAACGAAACTATGAGGAGTTGTAAGAAACGCTGTTCAGATCGAGATGCGCCCTGCTCATCATGGGCGGGCTTGATTCACATCATGTATGCTAGAAGCACATTTGATATTGCTCCACATCACTAATTTTTCCCCTTTGTAAGCTTTCCTGACCAAATTATGATTTTTTTCCATTGAGCACTGCTTTTTGAGAGAGAGCCTGGCATATCGAAGGTAGGTCTTCCTGATTCGATCTGACTTGTCAGTGCATACCTTTACTCATTTTCTCTTTTTTCTTATTTTTGGAACCAAATTTGAAAGTTTTGCCGTCAGTAGTGATCATTTCGATGCTAGCCAACTCCCATTGTGGGCGGTGTTCCGATTGTCTATTGTGTGTTTTGTAGTTCATGGGACACAGCTCACCTATACCATTGAACCCGGTCTCTGCAGGCGGATGAAGAGGGAGTAGGGAATCCGTGGCAAGCGTACAGAGACAGACGACAGACTAAAGAAGACGGACGAATCGCATTGAACTAACAATGAGTAGCATATTCTCTGACGTTTAGCAATTGCTGTGTCGTTGCGGAAGCTGCAGAGAAGTTGCATTAGGTTGATGCTGCAGTGGTGCTTTAGGCTCAGAAGACGTCAACGCATTAATGATCACCTAGCTCGTGGAAGGCGTGGAACGATCACCTAGCTTGTAAAAAATGTGTTAGTGGCAACCGTTACATAAGCACAGAATTGATGAGCATAACGGAGACGACTTCGATGAAAAGTGTTCCACCTTCGAGACGGAAAGTTCCTCAAATAAAAATCCTGGAATCTAGTGTGATCCCTACCACATTTGACTCGGTGACTATGCCTGTATGTGAGTGTGTCTGTGTGTGCTACCGTCTGTCTGTCTGCGTTACAGCGCGAATGTCCGGATATCATAGTAGTCCCAGCTGTAAGAGGAGTTAGCTCCTATAAGTGAGGTGAAGGGTGGGACTGGAACATATTTGGTGGGAAACAGAAACTGATAGCAGCTGATAAGAATTGGTGAAAAGCCTTGAGTGCAAGTGTTAATGTTTCGGTTACGTCGGTTGCGTTGACATCAGTGACATCAGTGTTTGGAGTCGCATATCTCTGTGAGCCGGTACGGGATTGGAAAGGGATAACAGCTGACAAGGGCTGATACGAGTGATTAGCTTATAACGAGGGGTCCCTAGAGTTGTTAATGTGGACAGTCAAACAACCAAAGCAGACTTATACTTATACCATAAATAAGAGATTCCATCTTCATTAGAGGTGTCGCTGTTAGCATCGAAGGATATACGATAGGTACCGATTGTTACCCTACATTGTTACAGGCAGGAAAAGTTATTCGCGCTAAACTCTTCCGACATCTGAAGCATGGTGGTCATTCATTGCAATAGAAAGAGCACTCGATAACTATGTACAAAGGTTATTCGGCTGCTAGACTATATTAGCCTCAAAAAAGTGGCGGGTGTTTATGGGTATATGTCGAGTTGTGGACAATGGCTGTTTTATAATTAACACGATAGAGAAGTTCGGTCGTAAACAACAGTCAGTTCCACTGGTAGCAACTTGGTGTGTAGTAGGTGGAACAAGCAGTTATGTATACCCAAGGAACATACATAGTAGGACAAAAGATACAGGTATGTGTTAGCCGTGAAGTATGTTCCGTGGGTTGCCCAGAGAGCTAATGCTCCGCAGTAATGGTATACTCTTTGATGAGCTTTTTATCGCATTGGGTAATCCCGAAGTGTTTCCCGACAAGAAAGTGGAGGTGCTTGGTCGGGTAGCTTACAAAATCAAAAGCTCTTAGCTCTCCTCAGGCCTCTGGAGAAGGCGAGAAGATCGAAAGATCATGCCATTTGAGAAGGTGGCCTAGAAGAACAAATTCAACAACTCGGCCAATAATGCCGAGAATCCGATAAGGGATAACATAAAGACCAGGCAACTAGAACTCAAAAAATAACCATTGTTCGAAAGTGTGAATCCAGTTAACAATTAGCACCTACCCATGTCTCTCCGTTAGAATGCTTTATTCCTTTGTATTCACACTGGGTGGCGAGAGCAGATCCAACGCATAGGCAGAGCAGAAGCAATTTCATCTCTCAACAGCCGAAATTCATAAAGTTTTCCTTAATTCGCAGCTCGAAAAACTGCGCTTTGGAGAGCCTCAAGAGTCGCAACCGTCAGAAAACGCTTATAAATTTGTGTTTGAACCAAGCACTCAATAACTAAGGGAAATTCTTCATTTTCAAAACTTCTTTCCTTCCATATTCTTAGTTCCTATCTTATCCCTTTGTCTGCGATCATTCGTTGAGGAGGGGTATTCAAGTGACTAAACCACTTACAGTACTCAAAGGAAGTGGTCACGATAAATCTCACGAGGACGATAAGGGAAGTTAGGTGGATTGGGTAGAGGGTCCTGCCAATTCGACAACAGCTAGTATCTCTCTGATAGTGGCGCCTTATCATCGGCGTGACAAAGCGTTGGAATCCACTCTCGGGGAGCAAAAAAAATCCCCTTATCGATGTGGAAGGGGTTGCAGTAGCGGTGTACTAGATGTGATGCCATATCGTTATGGTCCTGTTTTCATTCCAGAATGCTCCTCTTTCCAGGCCGCTGCATCTTCTCATCTTATGGTATCGTCCTTTAGAGAAAACGATCACATTGGCTTCCACGTTAGATTTGCTACGCTCGCGTTATCAATCGATGAGGTGTGAGGTAGATTATGCTCGGACGAGCGTTACCCCCTAGAAGATACGATGCCGTAAGATACGAAGATACGGTTGCCAAGAATAAGGCGCACTCTATAATGAAAAGGACGATTACGATGTCGGTATCATATCTAGCACGTCGCCATTCCAACCCCTTCCACTTTGATAATTGTGGGTTTTTGCTACTCGGAAGTGAATTTCGGTGCCTTATCACCCCTGATAAGGCGCTACTGCCATTGAAATTTTCACGTGTTGTAACATTGGACAGGACCCTTGCCCACTCCAGTACACAGCATTCCTTATCGTCCCTATGAGAATTATCGTAACCACTTCCTTCAAGACTGAGCCTTAGGGAGAGGAAGGGATTCTGGGAGGATGCGAGCAATTAGTGTGCTCCATGGCGTCTCTTTTCTGCTTTTTCTAGTGTCACCTACCTTCAACTCCATATTGAATATCCTCCCCCAGTGCATCAGCGTCCCTTTGTCTCTGATTTTGTGCGGTTCAGATTTTTATTATATACTATATATACTATACTATACTATATAATAGGTTGTCTCATAACTAGTGAATCACTGGGTATTTTTGAATCCAAATTTTACTATACTATATAATAGGTTGTCTCATAACTAGTGAATCACTGGGTATTTTTGAATCCAAATTTTTTGCTCTTTTATTTAAAGACTTTGCTCACCTGAACATACCCCTCTGTCATCCACAATGTATTGCCTACACAAAGAAATTTACTCGCTGCCCTTCCTCTGAAATTGCAAAAGCTCTCAAACGAAGAACGACCGAAAATTGGGTCTGAGGTCGTGTCACTTGGCGCAAAAATTCTTGCTGGGGGAGAGCTCAGAGTGGATTGTCTTTTGTTGGCACGAGGGTAGTGTTACACAGCGGAGTTGCAAGAACTGCTAGCCCGGGAATTTCTAATATTTTATGAACCAGATTAGTCCCCCGTCAACCGCCGGGACCTCCCTTTTTTGCACTACCTTCTACGCGACTTTTTATAACACTAAAATCTCGGGGAAAGATGCCTATACGCAGAAAAGGTGTTTTACAGAGTAAAGAGTGATATCATGTCATGACTTGACGTTAAAACGCAATACTTAGTTGTTTTTGGAAGTGTTAGGGAATGTTTTCCTCCTCTCCTTCGCAATCTCCTCCCCTCTTCTCCTTCAATACCCTCCATCTGCTACGGCAGCTCCATGTGGAATGAATGAAACTGTGTTCAGTAGGTGTTTATGTAGCCGTTGGGTGATATCACAATCACGTCATTGCAATACATAGAGGCTTAAGCCATGCTAGCTAACCGATTGTGCTAGCGGGCTGTTTACCATGAGCTTCTTATCACTAACTTCATTTGCGGACGGACATACATACATACATACATACATACACTCTGTATCGGAGGACGGGAAGGAAATCGGCGGCACACAACACACCGTAATTGACGACGACAACTACATAAATCAAATTTAGCTGTCAATTTTCCCATGGCCGCCGTCAATTACGGTGTGTTGTGTGCCGCCGATTTCCTTCCCGTCCTCCGATACAGAGGTTACATACATACATACATACATACATACAT
>KZ345069.1:257137-267677 GCA_002352805.1 Teladorsagia circumcincta | reverse complement strand
ATACATACATACATACATACATACATACAGACAGACAGACATACAAACCGACACACCAAGTTAGCGGTTTATAAAATAGAAGGATATATTCTCCGCAAGGTGGGGTCGAATGACCTCCGAAAAAAAGTGGACTTTGACTTGTTTCACTTTCAAATTAAAAGTGTCGTTATTACGCTGTCGACGTTTGCCTTCATTACTGACCCTAGTATTACTAGGCGGCGGTGCACAGCGCAAGGTGCCTCTCATGTTCAACCGATATCTCGGAAGGGTCGGAGTTAAAGAAGCTTCGACTTTAGCCTTCAGAACTCTCGAGTCGTTTAAGCTAGGCTACCGTTTTTTGTGGGTTCGATAGCACCCTACACCCAGTCCACAACCCTGGTGAATATGCTGGATGATCACTGTGAGGAGCTAAGGGATACCATAAGGAACATGAAGATGTCAAATCGCGTTTCGAGCTGGTTCGGGCTCAGAGCATGGAAGAAACAAATTCCATATTTTTGAACCTTCAGGACTCTACGGAGTTGTCCGCATCCCATCATCTCTACAAGTTGGACATAGTGATTAGCAAATAGTGATTAGTTCCTCCGGATCCAATCTCAGTGGCGTCGGGTAGAGCAATGAGATTGCCAGTCTATGGTTAGTTAGACTGAGGATCACCTCCAATTATAAAAATCAACCTTGGAATCGAGTGAACCATAGGTGCACCGTAGGTTGAGGGAACCCACCCTTGCCTATCTGCTGGTTGATCCACTATGTTGTTTGGCGTTTTAAAGATCCTAATCAGAAGTGATGAAGAGGGAAGCTAAAAAATAGGTTTTGGAAAAATTGATGTAATAGCCATGTAAGGCAGCGTGTAAATGGTCTGACTAGATGCTCAGATGAGGTAATGTGAGTGTTACTTCGCAGAACATATTCACGATTTTACGATTTTTCTTGGAATTTTTATAGCAATAAATGTAAAGTGATTCACTAATTATGGAACAACCTAATACTATACTATACGTATACTTATTGCTTAGTGCGTGCTTATTTCACCGTCACCTTGTGTCCCAGTCCCTCAATACGGTTTTTCCATTATCTTGAAAGCAAAATCTGGGGTTAGCCTCACTGGAGTGGTCGCTCCCCTGGATTGAGGTGTGTGGTCCCACTGCAGAGGTCGCACCATCTTCACACATCGAAAACGTCATAAAGACGCTTGACGATAAGGGTGCGTCATTTGTTCGCGACTTGGGAGATTAGGATAGTACGCGACAATGAAAAGGATACTTATTCAGCGGAGGATGGGGTGGTAGTAGATTAGGCTACTAGGGGAGTGGGAAGTGCGCTGACACTCTTATGGTTAGGTACATATCGATCGAAATCGCCACAGAGTAGTATTAGGTTGTCTCATAAATAGCGTCGTATTTTTTCAAACGCACATTTCTCTCTGAAAACTCTACAGTTTCATAAGGTTCTATATATGATTCGATAGGAAATTTTCTGCTCTACAAGATAATTCATTCCGCTTTTGAAAATATTGTACTTTGTTCAAATTTCAGGCCTGCAAAGAAGGAGCTTCGGTCGACGAAATTTCGCCAAACCGACAGCTGGCCCCAACTCTACTTACCCCTAGGGTAAATCAATCACGGGTGTAACATCTACTTACTCTTAACGTCTTCTGACCGTTCTGCTGCTAGGTTGTGGTGAAAGTCCTGCGGTGCTTCTTTTCAGAGCCCGTTTTTCATAACGCATAATGATTTTTAAACTGAAATTTTTTCTCTAAAGCGTCATTGTTTTATGACAAGTGATACAGTCCATATCCCAGCGTCAGGGTAGGCGTGTAAGCGGAAGTGACGTGGCTGCTGCCGCACTTGATAGGAATTGCGCTGATAAGTTGTTGCCAGCATTCTTCGCTGATATCCAGCAATGTGTGTTGGGATCAGCTTATCCGCGCAACTTCTATCAAGTGCGGCAGCAGCCACGTCACTTCCGCTTACACGCCTACCCTGACGGTGGGATACGGACTGTATATCATTCGTAAGCATCTTCTCCGCTCTATTCGGCCATAACATTTGTACTTAATTCCGTTACGAATTGGTCCGAATTTCAGGCCTGCGTGATTACCACGAAATTGACGGAATTACTTTGAAAGAAATTTTCCTTGAAATGGAGGAAAAATCAATCACTCGTACATTCCTGACTTAGGCATGACTTGTTCTCCACATTCCAGTAGTTTTCTAATGTCTCGGCTTGAAAAAAATTTTGAGCCTAATTCCAATATGTAGTTGGTGCTTGGCAATCAGGTTCTGGAGGGAAAACCCATTCTAGAAAAAGAGCGACGCGACTTGAAGGGAATACCTATAGCGGATTCTTAAGAAGATGTCATGAGTAAGTAGATGTTACACCCCTGATTGATTTACCCCAAGGGAAAGTAGGGTTAGGGCCAGCTATCGGTTTGGCAAAATTTCGTCGACCGAAGCTCCTTCTTTGCAGGCCTAAAATTTGAACAAAGTACAATATTTTTAGAAGAGGATTAAACCATCTTGTAGAACAGAAAATTTTCTATCGAATCGTATATAGAACCTTATGAAACAGTGGAGTTTTCAGAGAGAAATGTGCATTTGAAGAAATACGACACTATTTATGAGGCAACCTATTAGATTGCGTGTTACGATAGTGGGATAGTGGTAGTGTAGGAGATTAGTATAGTGGCAGATTAGGATAGTACGCTGACAAGATCAGATATGTGTCGATCGATCGCCTATTCTGCTACTCTCCAGCGATTCCAGTTGATACTTTTCTAATTTTCAGCGCCATATCCTGTTCTGCTACTAATATCCTCACACTTACTATCCTAATTCTCCCAAGTTGCCAACAGTGAACGCGTCCTAAAGATTCAATAGACTCCAGACTTACCAAACCTGACATGGTCCGCTCATCGTTCGATATCTCATCTACGTCGCCACATTGATCTGCTATTGGATTGTTCAGAGTTGGCTCGCACGTGCGATTAGTCGAGTAGGCGAATATCGATTAGGCGACTAGTCGAGTAGGGTATAAGGGAAGGGGCGCTCATGTTCCTGGGGGAGGTCATTCAACTCAGTGAGCCATTTATTGTGCTTGGGGCTAAGCCTTGGGCAATGACAGGGATCCTGGATGGAGGCTGTGAGCAATATGTAATCTCCTTGTCGTTCACCCCCTGTCCTAGGCTTGGGCCTAGGACAGGGGGTGAACGACAAGGAGATTACACTAGTGTCACTTACAATCGGCGCTTCTGTGATGTTCCCCCCCCCCCAAAGACATGAGCGCCTAAGAATGTGTATTGATTCGCTGCTCCGTCCACTGAACCATCGTCCACTCGCCTACAACGCTCTATGGGTAGAGCAGACCAATCAATGCGTATGCAGTCTTCCCCGCCCAATCGCCTACTCGCCTGACCTACTCGCCTACTCGCTTAATCGCCCAATTTATACGTATATGTAGTTTTCATCATGGGCTGATCGCCTAATCGCCTAATCGCACTAACCATTGCCAACTGTGACCAATCTATGTGCTCTCTTCTGTCGGACTTCTCTTATGTTCTCCGCGACTCACATTATCTCTCATTTAAATGTCATCTCTTGGACTTCTCCGCAGAGCAACAGGCTAGTTTATCCTGTGTGTTTTGCAAATTTCCTTTCCCTTTTCTCCACTTACTGTCCACCTCCATCCCTACTTTCATGTTGGGTGACATTGACACATCAATTCAATCCTGATTTGGGACTCATGCTGCGCCTCCGGTCTCACCCGCAGAGCAGGAGCCGCCTCTTCCATCGGTTCTATGCCCTCTTTCAGTAGGGGAGAGCCGGTTCGACCTAGTAGCTCACCTTCAACAATATGTGGATTAAATGAGGACTCCATGGAGAGAACGAAGGTCGAAGAAGGGAGAAATCGCTTAGTGGGGAGACCGGCGAACCTCCTGAGGGTGCGGACAGACACGCAATCGGCTGCGGAAGATTTGACCTTGGAGATCTAGCATGGCTCGTTCCTGGCGAGTCCGGCGAACCACGCCCACCGTTTGTCTAATCACTTGCCGCAGATCTATACGCAGCAAGTGATTAGATAGCAAGAGAGCGTTATATTGAAGAGGGCACAGCGATGGGACTCGCATCAATGCCGATACCAAGAGGGAAGGAAAGGGACCCAGCTCTTGAGTTCAGGGCCGTTTCTCATGATTTTTCTTTCTTTCTGGTACCACTCACCGTCCCTAAATCAATTTGGAATGGGTTGCTTTTTCATCATAAATTCTGCCTTCAATATGATGTACTGTTTTGAGATCTGTTTGATATGGTGTGATCCAACTGATGCTCAGGTCATATTTCATGCCCTGTTAATTGTGGGATCACCGTCGCACACCTGGATACTTCACTAAGGGAATTTCTTTAGAAGGCACTCCTTACACATCCGCTAATCCGTACTGAGACTGCCTCCCATTGTCCTTCCAGCTATAGAGTTTCCAGAGTGCTTCCTACTCTCAGCTTTCGTGTGCACTATCTTTAGGGGCCATACTAGAATCCAACCTTTGGAATAATATAGGAGCTTCAAACTCACCCTCCCGTACAGCAACGATGGCTGAATTGATTGCAGCCCACTACATATTGATATCAAAATCAAAACGTCGACGTTGATAGCAGGAGATATCTCGTTAAAAAATAAACGTGGCGATTTCTGTGTATGGCTGGTGCGAAATAGTTATCATATTGCAACACGTTTAGAAAAATTCATGGGAGACAGGTCAAGGCAATGATTGCTGTGGTTCTTCCTCAAAGTCATCAAATGCGATTACACATGGTACTATAAATACAATCCGTGCTGGCTCGAAATACTGTTTGCACGGTAAAGTCGTCAAGTGGAGTGAGTGCCGACTCCATTTGACGACTCTTCAATAATAGGGTCGTATTTTGCTTTTTGGGGCAGATCAATAAAAGCCTCGTAGGGGCAAAGACGGACGCGAAATGTGATTCTGAAGGATTTGGGCATGTTTACAATTTTTCAAATAAACGGTGGACCAGTAATCACAACTACTTCTATTTTCGTGCACAGAATTCTTCACCTATTCAGTTGCGGAATGGTAAATCTCCCAATTCTTACAAAATTATAACATCTATCTGCCGTCACTTTTGGTGTGGTCTGCACTCGACATGCATCTTCCGGGAAACAGAGTATATTTGTGCGACTATTCTATATTGCTGCGTAGATATCATGTACCTCGAGCTTACATCTCACGCCACGGTGATAGCTATGTCCTATATCAAGTCACATCTTGTACGGAAAAAAACTAAGGAGGGATCTAAGGAGCAGCTTCGTTTCAGTATCAGTTTCCCCTCGATTCTCACTTCCTCCCCTCCCCCCCTCCCCCACACCTCTAGTGGCTGGTGGCGTCGGATATGGTTGAACCTGAAACGTTTCCAATCCCTATTTGCAAAATGTTAACTGGGGAGGGGGTGGGAGGCGAGGGGAGGAGGAAGCTTGGACTGGGATGGTAGGGTGTGGGAAAACGGGAAGATGAAGGATGGAGTGCGTATTTTCCCTCCAAAAAGTGTCTGGACCAGGAAATACAATTACCTTCCCGAAACTACACAGTATGGCCCTTTATTCGAGTCTGGCAGAGGGGCGGTAGGCCCTGCTCCAATTGGACGCGTGATTGCTTTTCGTCTCTCGTGTCGTTTTTTATCGGATTGCGTGAGTATTTCCGAGCAGTGCGGCTCATGTGAAATGGTCACCATGAAAATGACTCCGCTGGAGCGCGAAGGGGAATTTGTAATCGCTTAATCCTTTGTTCTTTATTGTCTTCATATATTTCTACAAAAGAAAATGAATGGAACAAAGAAGTTTAATTCCACACTCTTCTTCTTCTTCAGACGGCCTTCCAACTGAAATTGACGCTACCTTCACTGTTTCCTTTCCTGCACGTGTACTCAACACCATCATCAGTCAAGTCGCTACCAACGCCTACCTATAAATGATTCATCTACAGAATATTTGTTCAGAAACATTATATACAAAGGTTACTAAAAAAAGGAATTGAAAGGGGATAGTTTACAAAAAAAGTGAAAGAGGTAATTTAGATAGTGTACAGACAGCAAACATAAGATGAGTAGGCACCAAAACCTCCACCTTTTCTTTTCGTGGCGGAAGCGAGAAATCCCTAGGTGGATGCGTTTGTCTTTTTGAAGGGAAGTAGAGGTCAACGCTCCACGGAGTTTGAGGATTCTCGTTGGCTTGTTGTTCCATTCACTCGATATCCTTTCCTCCTCTACCCCTCCAGTTTTCGGTATCGAAGCAAAATAATCATCGCTTCTAACAAGGAAGTATACGAGCTAGTAAGACTCCCTAAGGAAGGTCTTGGTACGATCCCCCTCCTCCGGTCTATAGTGTGAAAAGGTGAAGGTGTCACAGTACTTACAACCTTGCACAGTAAAATTCTCCAAACTGCGACCTTGAATTTCGCCAGAAAGGTCGACCAGCGGGGGAAGCAGGGAGGCAGCGTTTCCGCGATCTCGGCCCTTTTCCGAAATTTCGCGACCCCCTCCTTTAGCGGGGTCACTATTCGACCACCCACCAGCACCATGAGACTCAGGAGCTCCCAAAATATGACCACCCTACCCTCACCTCGACCACCACCCTATCACGTCTGTTTCTATAGTATTGATTCTGAGACCAATCGACACAGTCAAACTCCGCCCGCTTTTTCTCCCGAAAGGGTCACTACTTACATGCACCTCAAAAACCCGTCTAAATCGCCGCTCGCTCAACAAATTACTAATCCCACTCAACTCCAGAATGCGATCCCCTTCTCAAAACCACAAATGCGACCCCTCGTTCGAATATCGCGAACACAAGGGTGACTCTGGGCTGGGGATACATATGACTGTTGAAACGATTTCGCAATATAACTACCACATTTTTCAAGATATCCTTCAGTGTCCTTCCCTCCCCAACCTTTAAGTACGACTTCCTGTCGCGGTATACGTGACCTCGGTTCACCGTGGATCGAAGAGATTCTTGGGATAATAGAAAAATTGATGAATAATGAAGAGCTGATGCAGCTGATGACGTGGGGCTAGAGATCGTCCTTGAAAATGCTTCTCATCACGGTTCTCAAAACCAGCTGTAAGAGGCTTACTGTTCCCAATAGTGGAATGGCTGCTGCAAACCTCAGTGCCTTTTGGTGTGACGCATGCAGTAATAGAGGTACTCCATCCGCCTCTGCTTCCGAAAGTGCATTTCAGCTTGAAGCTTCCGTCAACCTGAAATAATTCCACGGGAATCGGTAGAGAGGATTCAAAGCAAAGTG
Organism: Teladorsagia circumcincta; assembly: GCA_002352805.1. Taxonomy (NCBI): domain Eukaryota; kingdom Metazoa; phylum Nematoda; class Chromadorea; order Rhabditida; family Trichostrongylidae; genus Teladorsagia; species Teladorsagia circumcincta. The sequence goes on along the minus strand of KZ345069.1, from coordinate 260,362 downwards.
CACACGCAAAGTGCATCACAATGTCCAGAACTTGTTTGCCACATATATTCCTCATGATGTGTGCTTTTTATTAGCCAGAGTTACAATTCATCGTAACTGCATCATATAACGCCGTATTGAACTCTCATAGCTTTTTTTTCGAAAATGGTTGAGTGGTAGCTGCGCGTGAGGTGCAACTCTAGTTCTACTGCTTTCTCTCGATAATTTCTATATATTTCGCTGCCAAATCACACGGTGACCGATCACGACAGTCTCCATGATGTTGACATCGTCCTAGCTCTTCACGAGATTTACAGATGACCTTTTTTGCCAACGTCGATGGGAATTGCCTTCTTCAGAGCCTGAAAGGGTCGAAACAATTTTTGACTACCTGACCAAATGTCTTTCAGACGTCGGGTAGTCATAAATTGTTTCGAACCTTTCAGGCTCCGAAGAAGGCGGTTTTCGCCAAAGGTCATTTATCAGTTTCGTGAAGAGTTGAAAAGATATCAAGAAGATCGTCACAGTGGTTGAAGGCTAACTGATGTCATTCGAAGGGATTTCTTCTAGTGGCTTTTATGAGCATTCGCAACGCACTCTGACACAACGCATTTTTGGGGGAATCGTCAGTAGATTCACCAACTCCAACCTACATCCCGTCATAACCAATGTTGTGGGCTGCGGGCTCCAGAAGGAAAAGTGAAATTAACTGACAAGCAGTGGAGAATCAAAAGACTACGTAGAAATGCGCCATCATTCTAGCGGATGAATTAGAAAGTTCTGTGAAAGCAAAGTGTACATAATGACCACTTAAATTCTTGCTCGATTTACTCAAGATGTTGTCATGTAAAACATTCACTGGCTGACGGTTCAGCGATATTGTTTTATTTGGAGCTCAAAAGAGAAGGATTGATTCCTGAATGAACGACCACATATCTCACCTACCCACCTTCTTGAGCATTGACATCAACTAATCAACCACACAAATCCCAAAGAATGAAGTTTTGGTCCTCTGTCAGGAACCTAGATCACCGACGGTAACCAAAACCATCGCATTCAGTGTGTCGGTTGGAATGTTGGTTTCACATGCGAGGATTATTCCGACGTTACTAATGAGCATTACTCCTTCGAGTTCATTTTTGGACTCCTGACATCAATCCAAAGTGCTTCCAAAGCTCTCCACGAAAACATTTGCATCACATACGCCACAATTTCTACGGTGATCTCGAAATCGTCGCAGTCTTTCAAAATCATGGTTTTGGACACTGAACACTGTGATAACCCAGCGCAGTATACGATTTCGCTTTCCTCTAAATTCCCTGAGCCACACATAAAGTGGTCTTGCCGTTACACCTGCACACCCATCTCCGCATACTTGGCAGAAGCTTTTGTAGACCATCCCTACGAACGCAAAGTCCCTCACTTCGCAGGAAGGACAAATAACACGAGTAGGAGTCATAAATGTGCGGTCGTGGGGATGTTTCCTGGCTAAATTTTCAACTTGTTTGAAAGGCATCTCCACGACGCCAACACTGATTGCTTACATAATTTCTTCTACTTCCTTCCACTAGCCAACACTGTTCTTTTCCAGGGCTGACATCACTCAGCTGTGAGGGTTTGCAATATATCTTGTCTCAGCACAGCTATCTCAAGCTGTCACCACTAGAGAGTTGTCAGCGAAAAGTAGTAAAAAAGTTCAGGTCGAATCACGTCACCCCTCCGAACTTTCTTCCGCAGTAATGTACCCTTGTGCCTCTGTTTGAGCAGCGAATTGAAGCACGGTTCTGCTATAGATCGGCCTACTTACTCACATAGAAGCTGATCCACTAGTAATTGCAGAATTTGCCTCTCAGCATTCACAAGCAAAAAGATCATGAGAGAACATGAAAAAAGAGCTTCGAAGAATTATTACGATAGAAGGATGTTAATCATGCTCAAAGGAGGATGGCACGATATGGAAGAATGGACATGGATATGTGAGAAAACTACGGCGGGCTCCCAAGGAAGTCAGTAAAACATGCATCACCGGGAATGGCGCGCTCCGGACTTCTACACAGCGTAGAGCAAGAAATCTCGTATTTCTTCTGCTCTCAAAGATTTTTCCCCCAGTCATAGTTCAGGTCGCAGCCACACTTTCATATTTGAATGAACTATCAGATTAACGCAACATCCCCCCCCCCAGCGGAAGTCAGCTCGAAGAATCATTCATTGAGTGAGAAGCTCACGTGTAGCAATGTTGTGCCGTCGTCTCAGTACGAAAGTGCGCGACAACAGCGCTGTGGTCTTACAAAGCTGGCTATTGGCCGCTAATCTTGGCCTTTGGACGAATTGCGTGGCTGCGTGTCCTTGCGCGACTGCGCAGACCGTAGCGATTACGTGTGAACTGTATCGCGTTTGAAGGAATGCCGCCTGTATGTTGATGGCTTTTACTTACATAATCTCTTCGATTATTATATTCCCATGTCTGCACTGGTGCCTATGTGTTTGTTTGTACTAGTGCAGGAGCGATTGCAGTTGCATTTCTTGATGGCGCGAGCCAATGCAAGCTAATTTAGACAACTCGTCCGACACCCCGTCCCTTATTTCGAGGTGAGTTCATGTTTTAGGGCATATTCTTTGTTTCTTTTGTCATTTGCAATCAACTCGGCATCCACAGTTTCATTATCGACCGCTTTTACCCCTTCAACTCGTTATGGAGGTGTTGCTTCGACTGAATCCTGATCCTTTCTTCACCACCTCTCAAGATCTTGTCCGACGCCTTCCTATTTGTTGCCCCGAAACCCACCCCTCCACCTTTCCCACCTCACAGAATAAATTGTACAAGGAGCGTCCCATAGATCGCAGTGCTGTCGAAAACGCTTCATTGAACATATGCTTTGAATAAAAAGAGTAAAAACTGTGTTTACATAACGTAACTCTCTTCCTGATATTGCACATTGAACTCCTTCCTTCTCCTTTCATCTATTGCATTTGATACTTATTTTGTCCCGATAACATTGTGATTCCTTTTAACAATATTTTGTTTGAAACCTGACAAAGCTGTTTACCGATAAACTCTCCATTTTCATTTGCTAAGCACAATCTCCTCGTTGAGCTTATAGATGGTTGACCCTGGTAACAACAAAATTGCTTCGGCAGTTGAACGACGGGGCAGCCAAAATTTTTGGGGTCAGTTGGTCGACGGCGGGACATGTGGCTGAGGCAGTTGATCTTAACAAGAGGTACCATGTTAGAACCTGTCCTGTG
>KZ345069.1:226015-239962 GCA_002352805.1 Teladorsagia circumcincta | reverse complement strand
GAACCATAGTTCTATGTTCCTCGCATGACCCTTTACAGCATGCAAGAAACTATTTTGGAAAAGCGCTCCATGACCTGAAAGGCCCTCCTTATTAGCCTCCGAGCGCTCGAAGATACAGGAACCTAGACGGGAACTGTTTGGTTGAACCGCTCGTTCCAGGAGTTACATTAGGTTTACGGGGGAATTTGTCATATTTCTCGAAGCCAAGCTCTATTATTTTTCAAAAACATAAAATCAAATGAGCACATTCGGTTTCGACCTTTGCATTTCAAATTCTTGACGTCCGGGTCCAGCTTGGCCACAAGGCTACACTATTAACACTGCAATGCATAAGCTCTTAGCTTATGTCAGGCAGACTTTTTAAACAATTTCTTCGCCATCATCGATGTTATTCTCTGTTATTCCATTCCGGCTTCAGCTTCTTTTCTTATATGCCGGAATGGCGTTAAAGAAAATTTTGGCGTAGCCGCCGGAAGCCTAAAACAGAACCCTTCTCTTCACTGCAAACAGCAAGTGAAGGTAAACGAGAGTCACTAACAGAAGGAGCTTTATGCTGGGCATTATTGGAAGCACTATCGCTCGCTTTGATGCTGTTGAATCAGATGCAGAGGCGAGGTAAACAAACCAGCCCGTTTGATGTTTCTTCTGGGGCCGTGTGCCGAGTTGAGGAAGGGATAGGGTCCCCGAGGTCGACGGACAACTTGGACTCGATCAGTACGGTAGAAAAGTGACGACGCAAGGGGTGCAGCTACGTCAAAGCTCCGCCAAAAGGGCTGGTTTGCTTACTCCAGGACTGAGCCTCGGAGGAGGGGGGACGGGTCTCGCAGAGACGCCCTCCCTCCGAGGCTTAGTCCCGAGGTAAGCTTCAAGTCGAGGCAATTCAGAGGGCCAAGCTTAAGAAGTCCGTCGTTCGTCGGGAACACAATCCCCTCCCCAACATTCAGCATACGGCTCCAGCAGAGACGACAAACGACCTGGTTTGCTTACCTCTGCAGAAGTGAGCGATAGGCATGATCTCAAAAAGTGGCAAACCTTCCCGGCACCCCAAAAATTGAAAATGGGTGACTGAAAAACGTATTCACCATACCAATGTCATGATATTATGACTGCGGTCACCACGAGGGCAATACCGCAAGCACCGAGGCATTGCTACCCTTTTCCACGAGTTATAAACTGTCCCATTCATGGCTTCATCACTAACAAGAACGTCGCTGAGGACTGATAAGAAGTACACTCATGTTTGCATATCTAACTAATATTTTGAAACCACACAGTTCAACCGTTCCGTCCGCACTCTTATCAGTGCCAATAGGAATTTTTCCAATATCTTAATATTCTGCCAATGAGATTTGAAGAAGGAAAAATGTCACCATACGTAGTCAGTGTCCTCCATCCAATTCACTGAGAATTCATCTCCGAGACAGGGCAGTCCTAATTCGTTGCCACAGTAAGTTGCATAAGACGACTCAGCATCATTAGCGGCAGTGACAGCATACACTAGATTGAAAATTATTAATAAATCGAGAAAGTCACTTTTTGATGAAACCATCAGGGGCGGTAGTAAAGTGCCCTAAACTGGCAATCAAAGGTGGCGATTTCTCCTCGTTGACAAGGAACAAGTAACGTGGGAGCATGGACATGACTGTTCTTGAAACCACCAGCCTCGCCACATCACATGCAAAACTTGCTCCACTGTTGGATTTGATCCTTCGACGATAGGACTCATAGCTGGTTGTTTGCCGCTGCACCAGGGATCACTCGATCACACCTTTGAAAGAGACGTACATGAGAGTCAAGCAACGTATGCTGTTTGCAAATTTTAGCCTGCAAGCGGTGTTGATCCATCAACGTTGCCAGCGACAGCGTGGAACGTTCCCGTTGAACCATTGGCAGCCTAACGCAAGGGAAATGGTGAGCATCGAAAGGGGCATCATCAAAGGCAAAATCGAGCAGCGAAAGGGTTGTAGTGAAAAGGTAATAGCCAGGGAAGGTTGCAAATCTCCAGACATCTCGAAGAATTGATCCCGTGACTGATCCAACACCAACGTGGACCGCAGGCACTACACTATTGATTAATCAATGCAAACTGCCTTCCTTTCCCTCTCAAACACCCTGCTTTGACCCATGCAGACTGGCAGTTTAGAGATGGCCATCTCTAAAAAGTCCTCCGGAGCACTTTTTAGAGATGAAGTGGCAGCATGTTTGCGTCCCCACCCTCCACGCACTATTTCTTGATTCTCCGCCACCATCGCTGTTAGTTTTTGGATGACCACGCCGTCAATCCCCTTACTACCACGTGATGTCGTCACCGCGACTTCCGAGTGACTTCGAACTTACTTCGACTTTTCTGAAGGGGATCCTCTGAATGGGTTCCTAAGGTGCTCTACGCATATTCTAGGGTAACTTCGACTGGAAGCCATCATCAAGTTACCACGAGCTCATGGTCACACAGCAACTAGCAGTTGAGGCCACTTTACTACCGTCCCAGCAGATCTTCTGGAAACGTACCATTAATGTTTTCCATCAAAATTTTTTTGAACATTGATCCACTTTCGCATGCCTCCAAATAGAAAACAAGCTGACGGAATTTTTGATTCGCATGCATTTCTTTGAGGGCTAGATTAAGCTTCTTTGCCGTCAGCTATAATATCAGTCCAATATTGAGGTTGAATAAGTAGGATTACAGATACTGCTTCTCAGTTTTTTCGAGTTCTTTATGAACCACTCCTCGAAAAACCAGGATATCCTCGTCTTTCACCACACGATTAGAATACCTGTGTATAGACCCTTGCAGGGCAGGAGCTGGTGCCAAGCAAAAGCAGATCTAGTGTCGATCGAGTTATCGAAAACGTTCTTCACCAAAGAGATTGCAGAACCTCGACGTTTCAGCTTTATTGCTAACACCTTACTCCTTGCAAAGGTCCGCACCCTTTTTCTTTAGATAGCTCATCTGATCTACTGAAGCTGGGCTGCATATTGAGATAAATAATAGAAATTTACCGGAGATGTTGGAAAATCGATGAGACCCACACCGCCATGATCAGTGAAGTAGACAAAGATGCGGTCTTCGCTTGTACTAAAAAAAATCGAAATTTGATTTCGTGTTGGTCAATCTTTTTTTGGGATAAGAAACTCATTCTGTTCCAGTCAGGATTGTAGCGACATATTTAACACAAATTGAATCACAACGACTTGCACGGCCAGCCAGTGTAACTGTCCTCCCACTCAAGTCTGTTATCAAATAAAACCCAGGATGTGTGTCTGGCTTAGTTGACCCAGAAGGATCTGCTCAACGATCCGTACGCGTGGTGCCACTTGCCCGGCACTTGAGAAGATTTTCGAGAAAGCTCTAAGTTAAATAGTGCTTACCTATTGATGACACGGTGGTTTCCGCCTCTGACTGCTTTTGCATCTCCTCTGAGAATGGCTAAGAAATTATGTGGACTGACAGAGCCTCCCTGTCATGATATGCATGATAAGTTCACAGAGATTTCCTTGACGACAGCGAAAAATTTTGCTCATGTACTCACACGGTAGTCAATTACCAAGCCTTTGTAGACGTCAGGACCGTTGGGTGAGTTGAAAATTTTCCCCTTGAATCGATTTCTGGAAATACTATCTTATCATCTCTACTGTATATAAAGCTTTATGTCTGTGTGTATGTACAGTACCGTGCAGTGAAGTATTCGTTTTCACTTTTTTGAACGTAACTCCCTCAAAACTCAAGCTTTTCGGGTGAAACCTAAACAGTGAGTGAATCGAATAGTTGGTGACATAATACTTGTTTAACGGTGCAGCAGCCCCCATTCCAACTGATCCTGGTGTGGTATTCGGGTATTGTAAGCCATCACCCATTTCCACTTGTGATAATTGGTGAGTTTTTATGTAAAAGGTCATACGTGTTCTTGCTGTTTTGAGTCATTTTCATGTGCATTTCAAACTGCTCATGCCATGTCGAGACATTTGGAAGCTCGTAACTTGCCGCAAGACCAGGTCGACGGCAACATTCGGAGCTTCCATAGAGGCTTGAAATCTGGGCAAGTTACCCAATTTTAATGAGTTCCAGTGCGATGTATTCAATCGATCTGGATAAGATTCAAGCACATCGGGTATGCCGAAGTCAGAAAACACCCAAACAGCAGTAAGAATGTCTTCTCGTCTCGTCCACAGAAACATTGTGCGGCTTGCGGGGAATGGCCTGCATTTTACTGCAGCCGACATTCCAGGTATCTACCCACGAGGATTCAGACCCTTCCGAAGACACCATTCACGTCGTTTGTGAGAGGCTGGTCTGTTTAGACGTCACCCAGTGAAGGAACATGATTGATTACTGCCAGGAACCGCGAGGCGCATCTCGATTGGGCTTATGCTCACAAGAACAGCAGTGGCGAAAGGTCGTCTGACGTGCTGAATCGAAGTTTTTGTTGTTAGAGACGGATGAAGGCAAGTTTGTGCGACGTCCTGTTGGTACCAGAAACCATCCAAGGCACCGGCTAGCGACTGTGAAGAGTGGCAGCGCTGCGGTTACAGTGCATGGCACTTTCTGTGGCAAGGAAGTTGGTTGCTTTTATTTTATCGAGGGCAACATGGGTTTTAAAATCTACTTCAACATCATGGAGACTGTTGTCTAGCGGTACTGCCCAAATGGGTTTGTTTTAAAACCGGACAATGACCCAAAGCACAAATAGAAGCTGTTCACCAGGTGGTTCCACGCCAACAACTCAAACCCTATCGAAGATATATGGGATAAACTCGAATGTCAAATTAATCACCTAAGAGCTAACAGGGAGCACGAAAAATTCTCTCAACGAAGACGGCTTAGGAAAACATCCCCAGGAAAGGACCAGCAAGCCCGTCAAGTCCATGCCACGCTAATGTCAAGCCGTCATAGACCAAAGGTTTTCTATAACAAAGTATTGAGCTGTAGTTGCTATATTTGCTGTTGCACGTTGTTGTGTTGTTGGTCTAAAATTTTAAATGGGTAGAAGGTACTTCACCGAAAAAAATTAGAAAAATTCTAAAAAAAATTTCCAAGTCACCTGGACCACTATAAACTTGTTCACTAACCACTTTTAGTTAGGCGCATATATGGTGAAAAATTCAGAGCAGAAGCTTGAGTTCTGAGGGAGTTACGTTCAAAAAAGTGAAAACGAGTACTTCGCTGCACGGTACTGTATATGAGTGTGTGTGTGTCTGTGTGTCACGAAATTGATAGCACCTGTCCCAGCTGTCACCAGGAGTTGACTCTAGGATATAATAAAGGGGGGGGGAGGGGTAAAGAAGGAGATATATGTATATTCGGGTCTGAAAGAGATAACAGCTGATAAGCATAAGCAAGAGGCACTGAAACGTAAATTCCACTAATTCCACAGCGTGTATCCCAGAAGCACTGTGACGTTGGTTTCGACAAGTGATGTGGAGGATGAGACGGGCACATATTTGGTGGGGGGGGGAGTCAGAAAGTGATACGGGCTGATAAGGTCTTATAATAACGATGTGCGTAAGAGTTCACTCAAAACCAGATTCTATATAAGAAACGCGCTCTTTTTGAATCATTTTATTCCCTATGAGTTTCGGCAAAACAAGGCAGCTCGCGAAAGGACAGCTAACGCACCTCCTAAAGCAACTAAGTTTCGGGATCTTTAGCGGCGGTGCTCAACGCTCCAGGCTATCTAAATGCTTTCACCAACGCTTACAGTGTCATGCGCGCGGTAGCATGCGAAGCTAAACAGATTGTTTTGTACTCTCTGTCATCTTTTACTCATTCATTCTCATTCTATCCCTCGTCCCTTCACTTTTCATCTCTGCTCACGTCTTCGAGCGGAATAATGCTAATTCGTTGCTTGTTTTCGGTGAAAATCCAGCTTGGGGGGGGGAGACACTCCTCGCTATCTTATCCTTAGTCCTGGAGAGTATTACTCATCTCTGCTCACATCACAAGGATAATCACTAGGATAAGATAACATGCGAATGGTTCATTTATGGTGTCCATTTGATAAGAACCGGTGGGTGTCCCAAAATCCAGGCATCTGCCCACTTCCTGCCCAGTTGTTCCCACGTGGTAACCACCCTAGAACTCCTCTATCCTGAAACTTGGGTAGAGTGTAAGTCTCCTTGGTCCAGGACCATTTTCTTGGACTATGGCAGGTACACATATGGAAGCATCTCAAGGTGTTTCTACAATAACACAGACACTTATCGAAAGTACATCTAAAATGATTTGATAAGGCATCATGAGCGCATCATTATTATCTCAACTCAACAGAGTGACTCCTTGAATTGGACTTTCACCGTTGTTTCCTAAATGAGAAGATTCGACTTGTTTATGTTTTTCAAAGTGCGCCATGGTTTGAACCTTAATCGTAAAAATAAGGATCTACAAGTGAAGCTGGCATGTGCTATATATGAGCGGCCATTAGAGGGAAATATGTAGGGCATTTTCTTTCCCCTCCAATAATTCTGCTTCTTTCACGATCCCAAGAGGATCGAGTCTGGAAACAAATTCTATCATTGTTTGATCGCGGTGGGGTTTGACCGTGTCTTCATCTATCAAGTGTCACCTCTGCACTTGTGAGCAATATAAAAAGTTAACAGCAACAATACGTGCTTGACATGATTAGCGATGTCGTCATACATCATCACGATAATATTATCCTTTTTAACTCCATGGTCCACCAAAACATGGTAGGCGTGAGCGACATCAGCCTGAATAAATCTATTTGAGAAGAAAAGTGGTTGCATCCTGTGCTCAGATCAATTGAAATTACGGTTCCAAAATTATCTAGAAAGTAGAAGGTGATTGAAATCCATCGATTTGTTTTCTGGTACCTGCTGTTTTTAGCCGCATTCTGCCGCAAAGTTTCACAAGAATACTGAGTGCCGGTAAACGAGAGGTACGGGTTCGAGTCTCGCCTGGATCAAAAACTGCTACATACTTCCAGTTTTTTTTTCGGTTCTCCAATCCCTGATTCACAATTGCGAGTCAAGTTTATGGAACAAACTGTCTTCAAGGCAAAGCATGCTCTCATCGTTGGTACACCCTCGCACAAAATCTTGTGGCAGAGAATTGAGGATTGATTAATAATGACTGGATCGGATGCATTACAAACCTAATACGCACTAGAAGCTGCAGCCCTCCTTCATGGATTTGACTTAGTAATCGCAAAATGCGCTGTTGACTGTCGATCCTTAAAGGCAAAATTCAGGATCGAATGATCAGGTATCTCCGCTCACATGTGAAAGTACGGATGGGAGGTGGACCGCCAGAGTAGAGAAAAAAGGAAAAAATTCTGAAATTTACACCAAATACGAGTCCTTCGCTCTACGCTGCGGAGAAGTTCCGAAGATCAGCTGGGGGGTAAGAGATCATGGGAGCGTGGAGAGTAGTAGAGAAGATACGTGTAGAGATAGTACAGCAGATCAGCATTGCTACGCAGAAAGATATCGAGCGGTGGGCGGGCTCACTGGGGTTAGGGCGGCGCCTCTGCGATAACCTTGGCTCTTAGCGCCTAGGCCTTACCAAATCGCTCCGCCACTTCTGGACATGGTCTACCCTTGCATCCTGCACCGTACCATGCGAAAACCTAAATTTCGCCAGAAATCGCGGACTTTGCCTTTAACTAAACGCGCTGAGCTCCAATTTTCTACTGTAGTTTTTGACGTTGAACGTAAACTGTATAGAGCCAGAACCACATGGTGAACTTGTGGGACTGGACGCTTTAGTTCTGTTGTTTGCTTTTAGTCTTTCAGAGTGGTGCATTACAAATTAATCACGCACATGGGTCAGCTCAGTTGGCCTAACCGGGATTCCGAGATGCGCCAGTTAGGCAGTCTCTCCATCTATGCTCTCGATTGTTGTACAGCGAAACTGTGTGATAGAAAAGTGTCTGCCAAATCCTCTCAACTTGAAGCCACAAGTCAGGCTCAGTGGACCAAACCACGCCCTTTTTTCGTTTCTGTGCATGGCTACGCACCGACAAAGACGTTGCCATGCTCAGAATCGCGAACGGAGCCGTAATAAGGTTCCAGGGCATGTATTTACCGCTCCCGCCGCCTATCCCTGCTCCCTCCGCCCACTTTCCGAGTTTGCATGGCCGGCATGACGAGTGAAATCAGCTAAGATGATTGCCGTATCAACCGAAGGAATAGCTGGCATATCCGGAAAACTCGTTTGGACGTGCTCCTCTCCCGAGCTGGCCTACTTCACTGCCGGGGGAGCGAAGTTTCGTTTTCGGCCTTGTCGACGATTATTTTCCTTTTTTCTTCATTGTCGTTTCATTTCCCATCTCTATAGTCAGTTTCAATCACCATAATGCCCGAACACGAGCCTGATTTTTGCCTTTAAGCGACCCTTACTGATAGCGTAAACAAGTGATAATTCTCTACCTGATGGCGATAATTCCACCATCCATAAGAGCCGGCCACCAGCAGCGCATAGAGTTCTCCGTTTGGTGGATCATCTCTCCTGGAAAACAGCTACCGAGACCGCAAAATCGTTCGAGCTCTGAACTAATCATTAGTTATAATATTTAGAAACTTACATAGAAGAGCCGAATGATGCCAACGCCGCCAAAAAGGTAATTCTAATTAGCATTTCTAGCTAAAAAACCACGATAATTCAAACTCTGCTGCAGTCAAGATCGATTTTAAATCAAATTTGGGTGCTTTCTATGGAAGATCAGCAATTTTAAGCTAGAAGGGATGAGTTACACTTCTGACACCTCCGTGTGGACGAGGCCTATATAGGAATGCGTCTCATAATCCGTGCAAATGGAATGCATCAGATAAGGGTTTCGAGAAACAATGAAAGCGTCAGCAAGAACATCTGAGCGTTTTATAGATAAAGTCCTTCAGTTCTCATCATCATTAGATCAGTTTCCTCGCATTTAAACAGGATGCGCATCTCACCCAACAGACCAGCTTCTTCAAAGGCCATTAAGTACTCGACATATAGGTAGCATTTACATGGTGTAATTGAAATCATTCAGTTGAGTTAAAAAGGTCGAGACTGAAAAGACAAAGACAGCTGCTCACCATTTATGCTGTCGTGTGATTCAGCTGTCGAAGGCCGCAAGAAAAACGCATGATCGCAAAGTTGCTCAAAAGACAGTACGTCATCGCGATGCCCATGGTCACCAATCAATGCTGGGTAATGCTATATGTAACGACAAAAACGTAAGTCTATGTGCGAAATCTGCTATTCGGCTCATATTCTTCTAATTGAACAAGGCAAAATGGAATTAGTGCGGATAGACGACATCAGTGAATAGGGAAAAGATCAGGACTGATCTTCTTCATCACTATGGGGATCTTTCAAACCCACAAAGATAGGTAAACCATTTTGAGATCCTAAAGTTTAACATCAAATCACTGACAAATGGGTACGGTTAGGTCCGACGTTAGGACGGCAAATGGGGCGACGGACTTTTGGCTCGTCCGGGCTGCACGCGGCAAATCGCGCGGCGGGCTGCGCGGCGATCCAGATGAGGCAAATCTTCGCGGTCTTTTGCTGTGGAATTCAACACGACAAAGCGATTAAAATCAAGATTCTGCGGTTCAAACTTCATTCGATCGAACGAATACTCGAAGACAGCGGTGATGGTAGGGAATCTTGTAGAGAGAGATGACAAGGAACCAGCATAGTGCTGTTATAGCGACCAGGCGCTCATGTCGTTGTGGGGGAAGGGGGGGGGAGGATATTCAAATGAGTGATCCAGTTGTTGTGCTGGGAAGTAAGAAGAGGGAGGGGTAGGGATTTTGGGAAAGGATGTGAGCAATTCGTGTGGCATTTCTCTCCTCTCCTGGGCTTGTCACCTGTCATCAGCCCTGTTTTGAATTCCCCCTAGGGACAAGAGCGCAACGATCAGCAAAGGATATTTATGACACAAAACACCTACATCATTAAAAATTACCGCGTTTGAAAAACTTCGGTGTATCTTATTCGCTTTGATGATAGTGATGACATTCCCATGAAGGTTCTCTCTTAAATCTTTGCGTTGAATTCTCCTCATTGACGCCTCGGGCGGGTAAAGTAGTTTTCAAAGCGCAGAACCTTGTAGAGTCTGCGCTTTGGAAAAAAAATCTGCGCTTCGAAAAATCCGCAATCTGCCCACGATTTGGTTTGTTGAATCCTATTGCTGAGCCCGCGAAGCGTTGAGTCATCCGAGTCACCGCGCATGCCGCCGCGCAATTCGCCGCGTGCCACCCCGGACGAGCCAAAGGTCCCGCACCCCGGCAAATGGCCGTTGGACGGGTACAGTAGCCCAAAATCGAGGAAGTATAGGTTAGCGAACGAAGGTGCAAAGCGGTCAGAAGTTTCGAAAGTCGTTCTTGACTTCCTTAGCGCGGCCAAAAAGGAAATTGAATGAAGTTCACACACTGTTTACAAAAAATGAAATGCGGAATACGACAGGCCATAACCCCTAGGGAGCAAAAGTCGTGAAAAATACGGTTCTTCCAGAAAACGGCGTGAAAGTTTGGGAACCTCACGATTCCGAACGAGGTGCACAACTCAGATACTGGCTTCGCCGCTTCATAGCCATCGTATTCCAGACTTGAGTAGGTGATAATGATGAGGAAGGCCTACGTTAGAGAATTGATATTAGGTCAACTCATAGGCAAAATAAGACGCAGAGAAGAATAGAAGCAAAGATGATGAGAGATATGTAAAGATAAGCTCCAAGTACAATCCTTGAAAATTGCAGTGTGACTGAAAGAATAGGGCGCCATGTTTTTGAGTGTGGAAGTCAAGATGGATGATGTATCAACCAACTTTGTAGAAAGATAGAGTTGCGCTAGGTGGTCACTTGAGACAAAAGCTGCTCTAGGATCGACGACTGTGTTTTGATAGAGGCCTCCTGACGTTGGGCGAGAGAATCAGCAGTGCGCCGCAGTTCAACATCGATGTCGTGTCACATTTTTTGAAACGCTCACTCCAGAGCATCCACCAAGCAGTACTAATCTTCTGACAATGAAGGACTCCCGGTTGGCCATGGTCATTCGAAAAGAGGTATATAACGCCTAGATGTGCCTCCAAACGCTGATCTTAAATCTACCTTCCAAATGTGCTAAACGATTCTGAACGGAGCTATGAAGCAAAATAACGCGAAACACACTACACTTCACGTCTTACATTTCTTGAACGAAGTGATAGGCCTACTTCATCGGTGATAGAAAGCTGGAATCAACACATGATAAAATATATGAGGCATTGCAGAGCGACAGATTTTTTCAAACACTTCACATCGGACTGTAATGATTTGTCACACGAAGTTTCATCATTTTTATTCCATTAATGCGGTCACAGCCAGCAAGCACAATGTTTCAGAGGAATCGTGGGCTTGTCTTCGAACAGGTCGTTTGCATTGCCTCGATGATTTTCGCTGAGTCGTTGAACTTAGTACACAAGTTATTCAGAAGATACACATATTTGAGGGCATAGTCGTACTGAAACAGAATGCATTATCCACCAGTCATCACAAACAATAAAACTACAAAATATAATAAATATGCATTGAGTTCAGAGAAACAAGTATACTTTCTTCTAGGCTCTGGTTTAGCGACACTCCTAGAATCTAACCTGCATCCACTCAAGTTCAGGATAGGAGCAGATTTGCAAAAAGCGGAACAAACTCGTAATATTCTTTGAGAAACGAGTTTGGTGTAAACTATCTAGCTGATTGAGACCTTCAAAACATTTTGATGGAATGCATGAAAGAGCTCAGCCTTATTCCTCACTCTTTCCATTCTTTCATTACGTATTCGTTTCTGACAATGTCCTCCATGCCACAGGTCGCGATCGGATCTTCACAGAAATTCTCTCCTCGACTAGGCTGCAGGACTCCTGAGCAGAGAAGTGATGGTGCTGGAGCGACTCGAAAGTGCGTCACACTGGTTACTGGCTTATGCCTTCGCTCGACAACTGCGACCGCTGCCACACCTCTCTTTTCAGCATATATGGTGTCAGCGCCCTCTCACGTGCGACGTGCCTTTTTCCTCTCCTCGCAGCTTCACTTCTTTCGGACGTATCACCGTCGATTTGCTGGAAGAACTGCAGGATTTTCTATGGTGCCTTTGCTTTTTCCCACTCACACGGAACTTTCGCACTTGTTGTCTGATTTCCTAACGAAATATCATACCAATTCAATCTTGACCCTTGTATTCAAAGCAGGCCTCATTATGTATGTGGAGATCACCTTGTTCATGTCAATGCAAATCGTATCGAACGCTTCCACGACGTCGTCATGGCAGTCGAGATTTTCCACAAAGCCCTTCTTCTCAAGTAAAGGGCGTCTGAAACAGTACAATTTAGTGTCATCTTTTCGCGAAATATGCACTGGTAGTGTAATTATACTAAAAGCTGACCTCTCTTTTTCATCTTTGATAAGGATGTTGATCAAGCTATGGAAAACTGCTTCAATGTCACGTCGATCCTGAAATACACATCTTCCAGTTGAGTACAGCAGTATCACTGGCTTCATAGCTGGTCGGAATCAGGAGGAGTTCCCGATTTTGCTCCAATCTCAGTGGTCCTCAATTTCTCACGCTCACTATCCCTACAAGTTGCATACGAACACACTTATTAGTGAAGGAAAGGAAGTGTTAATGTTGTGCTTAAGTTGAACTTGGTGCGGAACCAGCTCATGTGTAGGCTCTATTTCAGCCCTTTACTTACAGTAACATAGAATAGCACACTGGAATCGAGAATCATGTCAGACCAAGTTATATGTTACATTTGTTGTACCTTTCATCCTACATCAAGCGTCTGAGTGAATAGTTCTCAATCCATGCTCATTTATTTTTTATTTTCTTGGATTTCCGTCTATATCTAAGTGGTCCGTAAGAATGCGACGACAGCCTTCAGCCATTGTTGACGGTGGTCACCAATTCCACAAAGGGGAAAATTTGGCAGCACACGAGCACGCTAGACGCTATCAACTTCATTTGCTCGCGAGATACTTACAAGGGAGGTCGTTCAGGGTGTGGGAAGCTTTCTCAAAACGGTTTCCTCCATGTTATAGGAGCTTATGCTTGGGCTACAAAACCGTGGTCCGTTTTCGCTGAGCGGTCCCGCGAACCCCGAAAAATGATGGGAAAGTGGTCCGAGGTTCGATCCCTCGTGATGACAAAATTTTTGCATCGAGGTTGGAGCTTTCAAATTCGCTCTAAATAGCGCCAGCGCCAATAGTAGATATCATATTCATTATGAAGGCCACCAGTAACTTCTACTTTCAGATTTTTACCGGAATCTGACCGAAAAAAGTTGTCAAGCCAGATGGCGCCGGAGCGGCGAAATTGGGGTCTTCGGGCAAAACGGATGCCATATTCGTAATCAGGGCACTCGATATCCCTTATATCAAAAGTTTTGGGGAAAACTGAGATTTCGACCCAGATCCTAAAAATTGGCCATTGATATGGTCAGTAGCTCATAGGCGCCTCCAGCCGCTGAACTGAAAACGATTTTCTCGTTTTTCTTCTTGAACAATGAGATGTTCCACTACTGAATGGACAATGGCGGACACTCAAGCGATCGATGTGCAACAGGACTCGCACGATGTTGAAGCTGGCAAATTATTCTCTCCATCAAGATGCGTCATGTTGGGTCAACGGCTCTTCCACTTGCGGGGGCTTCATCTCGATAGCTAGAGCGATTTCGGAGGCTGAGACGTAGTGAGAGATCGTCTCTGTAAAGTCAAACTTTGGATTCCGTGAATCATTAGAGCATTGCGCCACATTTCCGCTCCACTCTCGTCTCCAAGTCACCCGCCAGCGAGCATGACGACCTGTAGACCACGGTCACCCCCCTATTCCGAAGTTAGGTCATCTCAAAATCTCGATTCTTCCTGAAATTTGGCACCTGGGGGTAAATTAGGGTCCTGATCACGAATATGGCATTCGTTTTAGGCGTCAGCGCCATATGGCGCCAGTCTGGCGCTGCGAACTTATCCC
>KZ345069.1:196320-210761 GCA_002352805.1 Teladorsagia circumcincta | reverse complement strand
CTCATGAAGTGTATGTCAAATAAATAATAAATAAATAAATAATTCAAAGTTCCATGTGAAGATAAATGCCATCCATGGTCAGACATGGCTCAATGTTGATTTCGCGCGAATTTCACTGTGTTTCACTGTATTAGGTTGTCTCGTGACTAAACCATTGTTTTATGAAATGATTAGCATTTGTGAGCTTTTCTCCTGCTCTATTCGCCCATAGTGTCGTTTTTCTTCAAACAAAAAATTTGTGCCTAAGTTTTATGCTTTCATATCAGCTCACGACTCGGAAAAAATGTCTGCTCTACAAAATAGCATGTCTGCCTTCTACAATCCCCGCGAAGTTTTTTAAAATTCTGAGCCTGCCAAATGGAAGATCCAGTGGGTAAAAAACTAGCCAACCCAACAGAGCTCTAACTATATTTTCCCTTGGGAGGAATCATTCACTGATGTACCCTTCACTTACTCATGACCTCTTCTGAACAATTCACTGCTAAATTGTAGAAGAGGCCTTTCCACGTTTCTTCACGAATTTGGTTCTTCTGGCGATAACCCATGGTAATTTTTGAACTGAAATTTTTCCCTTCAACCACCATTGTTTTATGAAATGATATACCATTTGTGAGCACTTCTACTGCTCTACTCGCCCACATGTTTCGTTTTATGATCGTTGTAAATCGGGTCGAATTCTATGCCTGCGCGACAGGGTCTTCAGTCCATGAAAATGACCGTATTACTTTGGAAAAAATTTCCCTTGAGAAGGAGATAATATCAATCAAGCATACAGTCCTAACTTATACGTGACTTGCCCTTAACAATTCAATGGTTTTTCAAAATCTCGGCTGTGAAAATAGAGCAGACAATTCGGCCCCGAACGGTTTATGAGGTTTTATTGAAGCAGGGGACTTTAGCACAAATTTTTTTGTTCGAAAAAAAAAACGACACTGCCTATGAGACCATCTAATAGTTGGTGCTCGTGAGCATTCTCAAGCCTTTGTCAGCCATTCCGTGCGGCAAAGTTTACACGTTTGGTGACGTAAAGACACCTCTATTCGTCTCAAACTGGAGTTTACTCCAGGAATCTCAACGTGGGATCTGCTCCTAACACTGTACGCCTAACATGATGTTCAATTTGTACTATCGAATAATGATTTCATGCGAAGCCTATATCTTTTCTATATTTATTCCAGGACATCGTAAGAGCTTGCTAAAGAGAAAACTTCAGAAGAACTTTGAGCGTGTCTTTGAGCAGGTCGTCCACATCGCTTCGATAATCTTCGCCGAATCGTTGAACTTAGTACATAGGTTGTTTAGCACATATACGTACTTCAGGGCGTAGTCGTACTGAAATATGCATTCTTTCGCTCTGTTCCCTTCAAAAAAGCCAAAAGTAGTAGAAAGAGGAAGCAGTCACGATGAATCGAAGGCCCTGATACCAAGATGATCCATAGAATATTTATGGTTTAGGTGGATATCCCCAATCCATCCTAGGTACGCCTTCCTATAACGTCAATACAAACCCAACCCATATGAAAAGGTCTCGTTTTTCGAAGCTCCAAGGTGAGTTAGGGCTTTTTACCGAACTCGTTCGTGAAAAGTTCAAGTGGGCTCGCATTGATATTGATTGTGGGATCAACGCACAGCCGTACTGATTTTATAAGATTGGTGCATAATTTCCGGACCACTTATATTTTTGACACAAAAAGGCTCCAAGGTTTTGCAGGATGCCTTGCAAGATAGCGCACACGCTCAACTATCGGAAATGCGACAACTCTTCTGCTCTTTGTTTGCTCTGATCAATGTCACATTTTCTCAAATAAAGGATCTTCCGTGCCTCCTTTTCATGATCATGACTTGAACACCAGCCTACATACAGGACCAGCCAGAAGGTACTGATGGCACGTCCCTCACGTCACGGGGCACCGGTGGTTTACTCTGTTCATACCTGGTTTTTTTTTCGGTTGAAGGTCAATCGCACCTCAAAGATCCCGTGGCTAGCAATGTCGATGTTTTACTAAACGATGGCTTACCAAACTACACGAGTTTACTCGAACTTGATTCTTCTAGTTGAAGATAATTCATACTACAATCACCCACGACTGGCAATCTCGATGCTCAACGCGACGTCGACGGGGGGTCTAGACATTTTGGCTTTCATTTGCCGGAGCGTTTCTGGTGCGACAGGCGACGGTCGAGTCATTCCCGCACAATTATGGGGATCTTGAAATATGGAGCCTCAATCCCACATGAGTTGCGTCCAAACCAGCTCCAAGCACGATCTATCGACGTCATTTTTCCCCTTCGCTTCGGATGGTTACT
This sequence comes from Teladorsagia circumcincta, assembly GCA_002352805.1. Taxonomy (NCBI): domain Eukaryota; kingdom Metazoa; phylum Nematoda; class Chromadorea; order Rhabditida; family Trichostrongylidae; genus Teladorsagia; species Teladorsagia circumcincta. The sequence goes on along the minus strand of KZ345069.1, from coordinate 208,454 downwards.
TCGATTGACCATCAGATCATGCAATGGTGGCGATGAGTGGGTACAGAGTGGTAGCCGATCTACAAGTGGGAGCAGTTCACAAGATGACTGTTTTGCCTATTAAGTTCAACCTCGTCCAAATTCAGGCTCTCCTGAGTTTTAGTAGGAATGCAAAAGGGACTGAACAATCTACTTCGAGACGGCGCAGTCCATGCAGGTCGTATGTTCACTACGCCAGGAGGTCAAAACTTCTGACACTACATATTCAACCACTTTTCGTAAGAAAGCTAGGCAAGACTTTCGAAAAGACACCTACTACACATTCTCCTTACACCTCTGACCCTGTGTCACCGGATGCTTACCTGCTCTTCTTTTTGGTTCATCTCCCGTGGAAGAAATCGTGTCATAATCAACATAACCTCTTGATAGACAACCAGTTTCTCTTTGACCGGGAGTCAATAGGGTTCTGTAAGAGAGGCATGAGCCTAACCCAACGTAGGCCATACGTTTCTGACGATGGTGGTGCATCTGTGCTGTGATTATATCAGAGAAAAATGAAAATTATCAATGAAATCAAATGGCTGAGCTTGTCCGAAAATGATGCAACAACCTAATAATACATTCTAAGAAAGCCAATCTCTCGAGAAGATTTCAGGCTCATGGTCAGATCCAGCGATCTATGTAGTACACATAACCATTCAAAGGAGATCACACAAGGATCGAGCTCTATAAAGAGAGACTGAGCCCGTGATTTTCTCCGAAATCTTACCTGGTTATAAGTAACTTGAGCTCAAACTCGACAAATAAAATTGAATTCGTTTGGATTAGAATTAAACAATTCTTCTAGACCAGCAAAGCGTTTTGCCTCCCTTCCGAATGTTTTTTTTGTTCAAGCTACCGGTTCTTTGGAAAAGTAAAAATCACCTTATTAAAGTCAATACAAATCATATCGAATATCCTTACGACATCATCATGGCAGTCGAGATTTTCAACATCGCTCCTTTTTTCAAACAAACGGCGCCTGCAATGTAGCACAGACTCATTTCGCCTTCTTGCTGAGTAGGTGGGTGATACTTCTATATCAATAAATCACCTTTCACTTCCGTCTCTGACAAGGTGGTTGATCAGGCTCGTAAAAACTGCTTCAATGTTGTGTCGATACTGAATTTCGTGTTTGCGTTCATATGGACGCAACAAATTCCTCACCAAATACAGTACAATCTATCAGAGAACATGCCTCTGACGGATTTCGCATAAAATTGCAAGCTATACGTATGCTGAGCACTGCTCGCATCAAACTGATTAAAAGGCAGAATTTTACGATGAAAAGCACCCATTCCAAATTGAGTTAGGCATGGTGAGTGGTACTAGAAAGAAGCAAAATCCATGAGAAACGGCCAAGAACCCGAGAAAGGGGACCCTTTCCTCTCTCTTTGATCTCGGCATTGATGCGAATGCAATCATTGTGCCCTCTTCAATATAACGCTCTCCCTAATATCTAATCACTCGCTGTGTATAGATCTGCGGCGAGTGATTAGATCATCGATGGGCGTGAGTCGCCAAGTGCGCCGAGAGTGAGCCATGTTAGATCGCCAAGGTCAAATCTTTCGCTGCTGATTGGGTGTCAGTCTGTACCCTCAGGAGGTCCGCCTGTCTCCCTACCAGGCAATTTTCTCCTTCTTCGACCCTCGTTCTTATCGTAGGGTGCTCCTTTAAAGTACCAACGCGCGTACTACTCCGCGATCGCAGTTAAGAGACAAGTCTAGTGTGTATGAAGTTGCCTAGCCCCTAGAGCAAGTCAAAGGTCTGTCAATTAAAGAACAGCACAAAACAGATGGCTAAGACGTGTCACGCGAGGGATCACGGTTGGCTCCGAATCAACGAACCCTCCGAAGTGGAGCTTCTTACTCTCATGAAAGGCAGCGGAAATAATATTGGCCAGTCAGCTCAGAAATTCGGGACGAAACTTCTGATGGAAAAGTGAGTGGTGTTGAGTGAAAAATGGTAGATGGAACAATGATTTTTCAGAATGAATTGGAACGATAATTCAGAGATCACTTGCCCGGACATTGTGTGAATTAGGCAGTAGATCGAAAACGTCATTTCTTAATCTCACTGGCTACTTATAGGTTATCTCACCTTCTGTATTCGGCTGATCTCAGTGTCGACAGCGGCTGATTGAGGGCTTAATAGTTTCTTCATTTGCAGATGCATGAGCTCAACATCTCTTGATGGCCATGACACCCTCTCTTCTTGTGACTAAAACTCGTACGATGAAGTGGACTGAGAGTTGGTACTTCTTCAGTGAGAGATAATAATGGTCAAGCGCACTTGTTTCCCCACTTGTTCGGTCACACTTCAAAACAATGAGTATTAGTTAACTCATTAGCAACGAACCTATAGAAGAGGTAAAACCTCACCTCACTAGGAGTTTTACGCATTGTCCTTTTTGAGTTTCCAGCGCCTTGGAACCAACCTACTGGTTCTTTGCCCATACTCAGGTTGCCATAGTGCATCACATGAGATTGTAGTGTTCTTTTCTTCACTAACGCGAATTGATGATTCAAGGTTTCGGCACTGATGTCCTCCTAAACATGCACTGCGCATAAGTAACTCTGCTACGAATTCATGATATATTAAGGGTATTGTTATGATAATGGGACTTTTTATTACATATATTGTGATATAATGAATCGGACAAATACAGCGCCTGAAAAAGGGAAGTGAGTCACATGTAGATTGAGGTGTAATGCTGGCTGCGGCAAAAGGTGCGCTCGCACCAAGACATACCTAACAAGGGAGGTGGTTCAGGTCATGTACCGCATTTCGAACGGATCCATTCTCATTTGTGTTGTATGTACCCGCATAAAATGTGACATACAAAAAATCGCTCACAAAAGCACCCGTGCGTAGCGACAGCATCGGTGTGTCGTGCGACCGTGCATCGGCGCAGCCGCGAAACCGCACGCTCAGGGACCTTCAGGATTCCAGGAGCCCCGTTAAGAATACAACACTCTGCCTGCGCACCTTCGCAGGCAATGCAGAACAATCTCCGGGGCCTTGGATGTCCTACTCCGCGCATCGTACGCGGACCCTTACACGGGCCACCGCTTCCACTCATAAGTGAACATGACGCTGGTAATAATCCCATAGCAAATATGACAAGGCAATGAATCACATGCAACCATGAACACGAAATGCATGTTTACAAGTAACAATTCACATAGTGCAGACTCCTTGGGTAACCTTTCACAGATGTGAGCTCCACCGACTGGCTCACGTATTATGCCCCACTCTTGCTCGAGACATTCTCCAGGGGCTCCATGGAGTCGACCTGGTGCAGTAGCGGCTGCTCCCTGACGGGCAGCGGGGAAAGACCACATCGGGCTCTAGGCACAAGCTCGCCAGCCTTCACTAGGGTAGACCCCTCGTCTCGATCTGGTTTCCTCACTTACCCGATCAGGACCGACCTGCCACTGATCGTAGTCGGTGCCCTAAGACGACGAGTGGCATCGATTGTAGGGATGGGGTCAAGGCACAATGAGCGCATACGCAGCGCATGGAGCAAGAGAAAGTGAAGCGCACGGAAGAGGTAATGCGCTCAGGGACGACCATTGCATTTGTGACAACGTGCTTGAGATTCTGGATGAACTCTCTTGTGAGACCTCATATAATTGATCCAATCTCCCGACTGGCGCTCCTTATTTAACGGTCGCCCTAACCACACCTTCATCCTTCTCTTGGAAAAAGCACAGCACAGTGTTCATTAGTTGGTCCTGCAGCAAATGGTGGCCTCATGCCAACAATTTTCAATTCGCCAACTGCCCGACACTAAAATCCAGCCCCGAGAAAGAGTGGGTGTGTGGCGTTTGTCTTCCTGGTGTCGCAAAATCGCCGCACACGCGGCGATCGGGCTCGCCGCGTGTGCGGCGATTTTGCGATGTGGAGGTTTTGTATTGAACTAAGCTATTGTCGAATGGTGCAGCCTTTTAATTTGGTTGACGAGAGGCAAGTCAGTGAGTTCATATGCGTTGTTGTTGTTATTCTTTTTGGACTCATCTGCTCACTCTTTTGCTCAATCAGCCATATCAGAGGAGATGTAACTCGTTGTCATAAATCTGATATTTAAAAATAATAAAATAAAAAATAAATTTCGAATTCCTTGGTATTACCTAGTTTTGACGAAAACTTCTGCTGTATTTTAACTCGGTAATATTAAGTTAGAGTATCTTCCTCAGCACGTATACACATTCGAGGAGTTAGTAAGTTGAACCTTTCCACCGTTGTAATTGTGAGCTCATCGTCATTGGGAAGAAACGGGTCAGTTAAATCAAAAATATGTCACTCAAATAGCGCCGATGCCAAGAAAAGTTGCCCGTTTGGGAGAAAAAGGTCAGTCAAATTAAGGAAAGGCCACTCAAACAGCCAAAGTAGGGTTGAAGAGGACTAGAACCATATAATCCCAACCGCTAATCAATCCTTATTGTCATTGTGAGTGCATGGAGTTAAAAATGAAGATTCGATAACTAGAGACAATTAATACAACCATATAAAGCAATTGCAGTTAGTTCTGAATGAGCAAACTCACCTCCAATCCTCCAGTGAAACATTATCAGCCCAACAAATAATACAGTCTATCGATCGACAGCCCAATAAGTTGGCAAAATGCCACAGGTAGGTAGAGCAAACCGTCACATCGCCTTCGCCGCACCAATCGCCGCGCGCGGCGAGTGCGATCGCCGCGTGCGACGGCGCGGCGGCGGCCCCAGGAGGACGAACGCCCGTCTCCCAGAAAGAGTAGAGAAGTTCTCCGGTTGCTTTTGCTTTTCCTTGAATCACACACCAAGAACCACTCCATGTTGGCTTTGAACTGGAATACATTCCGAGTATTCACTGCCTTTTCGCTGGAGATCTTTGCTATTTCAGACGCAGCTTTGGGTTTGGACTGTAGCGGCTTCCTCGAATATCACTATCTTCTGATTATTCACAGTTCCCAGGTCTTTCCATGAACAGAATGATGTGCTTGCAAAGAAAGAAAATGTTTCGTTTCCTAAATGTAAAAATGAGAGCCATTTGTCTTTCTTTGGGCTGCTTCATCATCACCTGGAAATATAAAAGCAGCGACCAGATCCAAATGCTCACGGAATTGTAAGTGTTGGACGGTCTACGAAACAGTTGTACAGTCTCGATAAGATTGTGGAGTCAGTACTAGTCCAGTAGAGGTGTGGTGAAGCAAGCATACGTTTTCTATGTCCGCTTCGGAAGGAACGGGGCGTCCTCTGAGACTAACTCTCGGATGGGGAGTCTCTGTCGCACGCCTCCCTCCCCTTTAAGGGTCAGATCCGTTCTTGAGGAAAGGGAATGTGTCACGCCGTTCTGCGTGCATTGTGACCACAATGTCCCGCATCATGCGATGGCTGCTCCGATTCTATTGCCCTGAATATCAGTGGCCAGAATTTTTGAGAATGTGTACTTTTATCAACGCCAACGGGACTTGGTATCTTAACAGTCCGCCAACTTATTGAATAGAAAGGGAAAACCACGACACCGAGTCAGAGTCATCCATCCAGTTCACTGAGAATTCATCGCCAAGGCATGGCAGACCTAAGTCGTTTTCGCAGTAGACGGCCCACGATGATTCTTCCTCGTTTGCGGCCGTAACAGCATACACTAAATTCCAAGATTGTTTTAATAACACGCAAAACTAGGCAATAATCGAAAAAAAAATGGAAAAAACTTACCGTTGATGTTGCTCTTCAGAACTTTTTTGAACATTGAACCACTTTCGCACGCTTCCAAGTAGAACACCAGCTGATGGTATTTATGATTCTTGTGCATTTCTCTCAAGGCCTTGTTCAGCCGCTTGACCGTCAACTAGAATTTTGAAGATTAACAATAGTCAATGATGCGTTGAATTCTACGGCCTTCCAGCTTCGTTTTCCACCCTTTCCTCCTCAGACACGGGTCATTTATCTCTGCTAGACTGGCCAACCTGAACAGTGTTCATACTACAGCATCTCACTGTGTACTCGTCATCAATAAATGCTGGGAAGCCTATCTGGCTAGATTTCAAAATCACAACCTCATAAAGGAAGGCGAAATTCTGAGTGCCGAATCATAGCCGCACTATGAACTGAACTTTCTCTTCAGAAAATTGCAGATACCCATCGTCGTAGAAATAGAGCACCCTAATCTTTTTCTACCAATGCTGATGTAACCGTAGCGTCTAAAATTTGAAATAGCTAGGCACTTACAATGTCGTCCGGAAACGCGACGAGACCCTCACTGCCATGATCGGTGAAGTAGACGAAGATTCGATCTTTAGAGGTACTACAAAAATAAAACTTCCAGACCTTGCTGAAAATCAACGATCAGAACGTTGCTTGCCTTCTTATAACACGCCCATTTCCGCCCACCACAGCGCTGGCATCTCCACTGAGAACGGCTATGAAATTATCTGGGGTGACCGAGTCGCCCTGTACAAAATAGGTTTGATGATCTGGAGCTATCAGTGACAACAAATGAATTTCTTCATTCACTTACTCTGTAGTCAATCTTCAAGCCTTTGTACACGTCGGTACCATTGGGTGAATTGAAGAGTTGCCCTTTATATGGGTTCCTGAAGAATGAACTTATTGAGTTTATGTGGGGCAGATTGAGCAGCGAAATATCAACGGCGTATAGAGAGAAAGCGTAACTGCCAGATACGCCGTCCAGAAGGGTTCTCTTGTTTTACAGCAGCCTTGCTCTCAATGACTGAATTCGTTGTGAGCCTCTAGATGAATTTTATCGAATGAACTTGAGTGAGCATTTGCAATGTTAATCGCGAAGAGGGAGAACAAGTCCGAGTCGAGTCATCAATCGTACGACTCAGATAAAATATGGAATGGGGGGGGGCGTCCATTTGGGCGTCAGAAGATTCACGTTCCAAGCAAGCTCACCACTGCAGTGGTCGCGCAACTTTTTACTAGTTCACTGAGTATGAAACCGATCATTGTCTTCGAAGCTACAATGCCAGATCGAATTCGCGGAGTAAAAACGGTCGATAATAAAGTTGTAGATGACTGGTTACTGCTAATAAAAACAGAGAAAAACGCCTGCAAAGCTCTCAAGCAGCTTTCCCTCTGGCGTGGTGGACGAGCTGTAAGAACTATTCGCCGGCATTTGTTGCCAGCAAAAAATGCGGCTGCAACCGAATTTGCACTATTCTAAGCAGAGACATTGAAGCAACAGTCTCAGCAGGGTTCTAAAAAGTCGATGCTCATGATGTGCGACGATGCGCTAGCCCTGGACAAGCACACATGAAGAGACGCTGACCAAAAAACACCTTCAAACGTGCTAGAACAGAGACATCATTGCAGAAGAAGGTGGGACATACCGATTATGTTCGCTTCACCCATTTGCCAGTCGTGGAGAGCGCGTGGTTGGCTGCGGAGGCATTTGTGGTCGTTTTGGGACCACAGGGACTATTTGAACTCGGTCTCCAAAATCAAACAATGTGGTGCCTTACGGCTGCACCAATGATGAAGCAGTGTGGTTTTACTGAATGTATTGAGTCTCTGGACGCGACTTTACTGACGATTGAAGGAATGGCATTCAGGAATGTACTTGCCGGCGATCGCAGTTGGGGCGCATTTGCTGCGAGCAAGTCCAGACAGCTCGTCCGCCTCACCCTTAACTTCATCCCTAAGCCCTGAATGGGGAGCCTCCGTTTTGAGGCTTCGTCGGCCTTTTTCTCTCCTTTTTTCTTGATCATCATTCAACTCCCTACCTTCAACTTCGTTGCCGACCGCTTAACTCTTTGAACTCGATCTGAGACTGTTGCTTTAGTATCGAGACGTGGGATAGTTGACACGTTGACGACAGCGCACGTTTTGAAACTCAACGAGTACTAAACACTACACGTGAAATAATACCGAGTGAAGGATATACAAGAAGTAACACTAATGAGATCTACAGTGTGGTAGATAAAATAGTGCAAGTGCGAGGCTACTGGTGACGGAATGATATTGAAACTATCTACATAATGTTATGAGTGCGAACTCCCCATTTTAGACTAAGTAATTTAAGGAAGAACTTTTCAGAGAACTACTATGAATTGATGAGAGGGGTTCCCGGCGAAATGGATATCATTTTAGATTGAATCTAATTAGGATAATATGTGTAGCGATTCAAACATAGTAGTAGATATGGCGGCTAGCTGAATGATTGAATGAAACAGGCGAAGAAAGGAGCAGTAGGATCCGAGGCGAAAGTGACAACCGTTTGCCATGATGCAATGGCGGCGACTGAATGACGTGGCATGGTTGGCGCGCGAATTTGAAGTATGCAGGCGCCAGGGTCCTGCACCGCTTCAGGGTTGGCGCTCATTTGAATGGGGGTTTTTCGCCTTGCCTGTTGCAGCTGCCTTGAGTACTTTACTCGAGGTCGTGGCTGTCACGACACTTTCCGAAGTGAGTTTTTTGTTCATTCAGACTTCTTGTGTTCTCGACTAGGGCTAGGCATCTTTCCACAGAATCAGTGTCGAAATTAAGAACCCTGCTGGTACTGTTGCTTCAATCTGACAACCTTTTCACTGAATATATAGCTCGTCGTCGCACTATCCGAGCTGTACCATGGACCCATCTCAAATAAATATTAGGTCGAGTCATAAGTGATAGCCGATTTCTTCATACTCGCACCATCTCTCTCAAACGATGTTGGTGTTGTTCCCCGCAAAGGAATATGTGGCGACTCCAGTGTCCTCTCATAATACGAGATTCCAGAGTACGTACTCGTCTTAAAGGGGAAATGCCGTTCATTTCAACACATGTTCGTCACCGCCTACTTTGCTAGTTCCGTTGGGGGTCCTCAGCAAGAGGAATCGGTCGGAGTATTTGTGAATCTGGAGGACCAGACTCGCTAAAAGAGTCTGTTGAAGTTGGTTTGGGAAGCCTCGGCAGGCGACTACGGTCCTGACGATTCGGACACCCAATGACCGTAGATACTGAGCGCAAGCAAGAAGTTTTTGGAGGCAACCCGCCATCAGTGACCGTCAGACTGTAGTAGACCTTCGGTCCTCCCAGTTCACCATGTGTCGTTCCCTCTGATTCATAGAGAAATCGTATACGCTGGGAAGATGGAAATCTAATGAGTGACGAGATGGCTCGGAGGACACATGTAACATCTCCAAAAGCTCGCTGTCTAAAAGTCGTAATTTCAAATGGCTTGACAATCGGTCACGGGGGTCAAGGAGTGCGCAGTCTACTCAAGCAACATACGATGGCATCAGTGGGAACACGCAACTCAGCAGCGACAACGAGCCCCAACCTGTGAATTTCACCCAGAGTAGGTTCTGCTCTCCGATTGTGGGATTGCCTCATTACAGATTTCAAGCAATACCACCACTGCTGGCGCAGACACCCACTGATTAAAGCAGGGTAGACTCGCTCCGGATATCGCAAAGTTGGGGCTTCCAATACATGAAATTGTTCCACTGCGCAGCAGTTCGCAACCCACATGAAAAGAGGGAATGTCAGAATACTAAATAGGAACTTGCCCTCATGACTTCCCTCCGCTGTCTATAAATCACATGGTGTGGCAACCTAACACCAGTTGTTCCGCTTGCTTGCTCGTTTCCCTAACGGGAAAAACTACGAGGACCACGAACAGCTCAACACAGACATCCAGTGATTCTTGACTTCGAAGTTTCCTTAATCCTGCGAGAGAGGTATCCCTTTACTACTCATAAGAATGGAAGACGCTTGTAGAGAGCTGTGGCCAACATGGCACTTAAAAGAATCTTTCCCGGAAAAATCATGGTCCTTTCCCACCCATAAATTTATTACTAGGACCCATCGTCTACGATAAGAGCGAGAAGAACAAAAAATTGCATGTGTTCTGGTAGACAATCCAAAAAAACGGAAGGACTGGTACGGGTTCAAATTACCACCGGCTTCTGTCACTAACGCTGGCGGTGGGGTCGACTCCATCGGTTCTCTGCAAGCCGTAACAGGAGCTCTTTTTGCTTATGGCCTCACTATGCTAACATCCTACACTTCGATTGCACCATATTCTATCGATTGTTTCGTCTCTAATCTTCAAAATCGAACCCTTCACCAGGATCATTTCATGCGTCGCCTAATAGTAGGCGCCCCAAGACGCGCTTCTTCCCATTCCCCGCCTATGGCTCCGCCCGAATTACTTTCAAGGGTCCATAAACTGAGTTTTCTCGAGTTTGTTTCTCTTAGGAAACCGAATCTTCTTGCGCGAAACTTTGTCTGTTGTCTCGAGTGGTCACAACTGACACATTCACGTTGGGGAAAGAATGCAAGCAGTTTCCGGGATGGATTCCTTCAATCAAAGTGATTCAAAAGAAAGTTGAGAACTTCTGGAATTTTCGGTCAAAGCGGCAATTACTTAGGACTCAACCTAATAGATTAGCACAGGTGATGGAATGCGCATGTGCAAGCAACTTTCTACTTTCTCGTGATACATGTTCATTCCAAGGAAGTGGGGGGGGGGATATCTAATCTCTCGTTTCTTGATATTGACCGAGTAAGTCTGCAGTAAAAAAAAACGTACTCAGGGTGATTGGCAATGTCGTCGTACATCATTACGATAATGTTGTCCACTTTCACTCCTTTGGTCAACAAAGTGTGATAGGCGTGAGCGACATCGGCCTGAATGTACAACATTTCAAGGCGCTAGAAAGTGCTCCTGAATTAAACTTGGATTGGAATGAAATAGCGATATCTAAAGGCAGCGAACACGTTCTCTAAAGTTCTCTAAAGTTCTCTAACGTGTTCACTAAGGTTTTTCTGTTCTCTTGAAGCAACAGTCCCAGCAGCAGGGTTTTTACCTTTGACACTAATGGTGTGGAACAATGCGCGAGCCCAGTCAAGGACGTAAGAAGTGTGACCGAATGAAAAACTCACTTCCGAAAGCCACTAGAAAGGAAGATGGACCGCTTTGAAGTGGGCGTGGTTTCTTGACTGGGACCAGCGCACCGTTCAGTTCCGTTGGTGTCAAGTGAGAAGCCTGCTGGGACTGTTGCTTTAAGCGTAGCTGAGATTTTTATAGAATACACTCCGACTAATTGTACGATATTGTGTGATTGGCTGACCACTCCCATAGCTGATATTGGGCAAATCTAGTGCGACACTGCTAACACAGCATTTTTGACTACGTGAGCTTAGCCATGCTATTCGCTTGACTGCGGGATCTCCTCACATACCTCCCTTTGGTATGCGCCACAAGTTCAAAAAATCAGTAATTTTTTCAAGGTTTAAAATGCAGACTCGAGCATTCAAGCTAGATCAGTTCCTAAATGGCTCAACCAATGTGCCCTTGGTTCTCGAAAAGTGCAAGTTATCAACTGATTGGCCTAATAGTAGTATGGTATTTTTAGTGGGGCTAGGAACAACTCAATCTGGCCTTGATCTACCGGCGATGAGTTAGTTCAAAAATCCAACATAAGAATCGCCATCATAAGAACCATTACTCGAATACGCTTCTGGGCTGAATGCCTGTTGGTGAACGTTTATGGTTCGGACCGCACCATGGTCAAGCAAACCTCTTCAATACCCAAAGCTACCATTCCAGCGTTGTTTGAAAAGAAAAGATTATTGAATTTTAAATCCACACTCTTCAGCGATCTGACGCCCACCCTGATATATGTATTAGGTTGTCTCATAAATAATGTCGTTTTTCTTTGAACAAAAAATTTTGAGCTAAAACCCTGCGCTTTCGAAACATCTTATACACCATTCGAAAGAGAATTGTCTGCTCTACAAAATGGCGTTTTTGGTTTCTATAATCAAAGCGCAGTTTTCGAATTTCGAGCCTGCAAAATGGGAGGTCCAGTCGACGAAAATCAGCCAAACCGACAGCGAGCTCCAACACTATTCTTCCTGAGGAGAAATCAATCAGTGATATACCCTTCACTTACTCATGATCTCTCCTGAACATTCCGCTATTAGGCTTGCCAGCGAGTCGCGTCGCTCCTATTCCAGAATGTGTTTTTTCTCCAAAACTTGATGGCCAAGCACCAACTATGGGAATTAGGCCCAAAAATTTTTTCCAGCCAAGACATTGAAAACTAGTGGAATGTTAAGAGCAAGTCATGCCCAAATTGGGAATGTATGCCCGATTGATTTTCTCTCCTTTTCAAGGGA
>KZ345069.1:180643-191531 GCA_002352805.1 Teladorsagia circumcincta | reverse complement strand
ATGGATAGCTAAGTCCGATGTCCGACCACCATTTTCATCATATCTAAGGCTCTCGCTTTCGTTACAATTGCTTTTTGAATTACTGCTATGCGGCATATTCTGCGCCAATCTAAGCCAAGTGCATCGTAATATCTTAACCTGCTCCAGCTGCTTTCAGTTCTATTTAAAGCTAGAAAAAGGAAATCATGCCAACTTGCCTTTCAAGTATACCGCATCAAACCTTTGTAAAAACTACAAGAAAGTGTTCCAAACAAAATCAAGCTATGCGTTGGATAGAGCGGGAGAAGTTCTTCAAAATGTTGTCCACATCAATAGCGATCTCTCTGAATTTCAAGAAAAATCAAGCATCTAAATGTGGAGTGTCGGAAAACAACAAAACTTTCTGAAACACCTAATATCATCAATGGTAGCTAGCGCCTTGGCGATTCACCACTAAATGCCCCCACCAAGCCCCAGATGAGCGGACTTCAAAATGGACGCACTTCCCAGTTGGCATCTCTGGAACGGTTTCCTGTACGACAATCTCTTTGACCATCATTGCCCGGATCCAGAAACCATAAAATACCTTGCAGGCCGATACAATAAGCCGTCAGGATCAGGAGCATTCAACGCAACCGTCAGACGTTTAAGATGAGAAACACTGAGAAGCAGATCGCCTGTTGCGACAACACCACTAAGCCCAATTACTAGAGTATCGTAAAGGAAGCTACGCCTGACTGACTAGTGTCACTCACCTGAAGCCGTTGCACGCAGCGGTCCTCCCATGGGAATAGTTTCGTAGGCGTGATCTCCGGCTAGCTTCCACATGGCCAACAATATTGTCGACCGCCCGAGATATTAGTCCCTGAAACATCTCCGCTGTCAACAATTTTTGTGACAGTTGTTTTCACGAACATCTATAGACCCAGACTGCGGAAATTGCCCGCGCTCTTGCGAGATTATTCGCTCATAAGTGCAGTATAGACGGACATAATTATGTTGCATTCAAGAGGGCCCGGGGCGATGTACGAGCAACCCTAATCTTCAACATATCGCGTTCGCCCCATACTGGTCGTCTCTCAAATTGCTAGGCATGTTTTAAAATTTCAACTTCGTCTTTCGCTCGTAGACATTTTGTGAGGTTATTCCTTGTGTATTAAATATCCTGCAATACTAAAGGCCGTCATGGAAGGAGAGCATGAGTCCACGGACAAAAGCGTTCTCGACAGCTACTTGGACGATTTCATGGGATGGATCAGCCCAGAGGTGAGTTTACTTTGGGTGTTCTGAGTCAATTATTACCATTTTCTCTCCACCCAATAGGTCTGCACGGCCCCGCGTGGCTGTATAGAGGAAAAGGGTTGCTATGCACCATTCCTCCAGCCCGATAGGCCAAGAACTGTGTTACTGTAGTCCTAACAATAGAAGCGCGGTCTATCGAACTATTGCTCCTGAAAAACCTTGGGTCATGGCGTGGCCTTCGACATATTCACAATTTTTGCTTCAACCGCTACCAGGCCTTGTTTTCTATGTGAGTTAGCAAGGTACTGCTCAGCGCCGATTCCTGCACTTAAAGCAGCAGTACCAGCAGGGTCAGTTGCCTTTGATACCAATGGTGCGGAACGATGCGCCACCCTAGACAAGCACAAATGAAGAGATATTGAATAGAAAACTCACCTTGAAACGTTGCTAGAAAGGAAACGAACACTGCCGGAAGAGGTGGGACTTACCGGTTGCGTTAGCGCCACCCTTGCCGGTCGTGGATAGCGCGTGATTGGCTGCGGAGGAATTTGCGGTCGTTTTCAGGCCACAGGGACTATGAACTCGGTATTTCAACTCCCACCCATAACTTCATTATAGACCACTTTACACCTGAAATTCGATCTGGGACTGTTGCTTTAAATCCCATGCTGTGGGGCGAAATGGGAAGCACAGTTCGCGTTTGACCCTAACTCATCACAGTTTTACTCTAACAATTAGGCTTAAATGAGAGCGTGTTCATCGTCAAGCACAGACCAGGGACAGCAGCATTTAATGGACACCAGAGCATTTTTCAGTAACTTGTTAGGTAACTGCGTGGCTTAGATCACTGCTTAGTTGGATCACCAATAAGTTGGTTCTGGATGGCCGAACCGTCGACTGTAGGACCGTAAGACGCGAGGTGGCGTAGTGAGAAATGGTGCCGTTTGCTATGTGGTGATCCTTTAGTTGTATTCCGGATCGAATCCTATCCTGGCAGAGGAGTCCTCATCCCTTTCTGGATTGACTTATTCGTGCCAAAATTGTCCAGGATAAAAAAAAAACTACGCATCAACTACACGTGCACTTTATTGTATGGGCCAAAGCAAATTTGTGTACCATTACGATTCTGTTCGGAAGACGCAGACGTAGCGCATCTCTGAGGGAGAATGCTATCCTCCCCTCAAAGAGAGTCTGGGTGCTCTTCCAACCACCATAATCTTGAGAAAGGACCTCTTCTATTCTCAGGAAATCCTCGACCACACAATAACTTCTTAGTCAATTTCACGGCTTCTGTTGATCATTTTACAGTATGAATCCGATTTTCAAAATTCTAGCCATGCTCATCGCCGGAGAAAAAGGCAAGCAATGATACGTTACTGTTCTATCCATACATCGACGGTGACGCTATCAATGAGAGAATCGAGGTAAGAAGTGAGAAGCAGTGGAGAATCACAGAGCTCTGTAACTTCTCCATTTCTTGCTACGGTAGGCACAGTAACTATTGAAAATAAAGGCAGGGTCATAAAACGACATACTAATCAAAAATACTATAAAATTTAAAGCAACTAAGTTTTGCTATCAGTAAAATTAAAACTCTGTTTTTCCCCGACGACCAGCACGTGGTAACTGCAGAATCAATGGCATAGGTAGCGAGAGTTGGTAGCACGTATACCCTTTTTTCGGAAAACGAGAAGAGCGTCGAGTGCAGACCACACACCCCAATTGACAACGTCCAAGAAAAACGTGGCTTTTTTTTCTCGCCGTCGCCACTTGTACTGTGCGGTCTGCACTCTATGCCTTTCTCGTTTTCCGAAATAGTGGTGGAGTAGACGTTCCGGTAATGTTGGTAATATCTGAGCCACCTGTGTTGTAGAATCTGCAATTGCGACATGCCCAGCCGCGAGAATCGAAGTGTACATGCAGGGTGACAACAAAGGGCTTTAACTTCATGCTCATACTTTCATTCCAGAAATTTTCAAGGCGAAAATAATATAATAATTAAAATATAAAACAAAAATACCAAAAGATACAATAATAATTAATAATAGTAGTAGTGAATCACTAGGACAGTGGATTCTACTTCTATAGGATCTCTCGTACTGGTGACTTCCCTTGTCTATCAGCAGCCTAATTTATTCAGCTTGAGAGGGGAACTAAGGGGATTTCAATTCATGCGAATTTCGCGTTTTTTCTTTTTTATAAGGGTTTTCAAAGCTCCCAGTACAACTTTTAACACAACTTTCACGGAAAGTTGAATATGGAAGCTTATTCGTTGCTGCAATCTGAGGTTTCCTTTAGCAATTTTTGTTCCCCGGGGATTCTCTCGCCACGGAAAGCAGCAGAATTGAGTTAGAGCGGCAACATGAGAAGTTTCAGTTCCAAAAGTGTATAACGAGATTCACACTCCTAATGCGATCGCACGGAACTAATCCAATACAGAGTGCACCAGAAGATACTAAGTTTAGCATGATCCTGACTATCGATATCCCTAAAATGAATGTGAGGATATCCAAAGCATCAAGGAGCATAATTGCCCAAGGCTATAGCGCTCTTCCTAAGCGTTTTGTGCCATGAATGTGGCCCTATCCTTGCTCTTGCGATCTCAGCAAATGTATTTGCGAAAGGTTAATTTGAGGGTCAGGGTCGTATCAGGGAGCTGTGGCGCCGAAAGTGACAGCAAAGGTGTGATGTGTAGGTTTGGTAAGGAAAAAAAGGAAAGAAACCATAAGCGAACCCCAAAGACAAACGTTATCCCTTGTCAGCAGCGGCAAAGCAGCCTCGTGTGTGCATGCGTTTCTGGACGAGTTTTCCGGTAGTCTGGGCTCCATGCCAGCGTTTCCGACTCCTTTTTCCTTTATCGTTTTGCTTTACGTATGGATAAGCCGTGCCTGATGGTCTAATAGTGAGACATAATTTAAATGAAAGGTTATGAATCTTGGGAGGATGCCATGCCTTGCCACGTATGCACAACATGCGGTGAGCGGTCATAACTTGAGCCAGGCAGCGATAGCTCAAAATATGGGCCTGGAGCGTTTTTCCGCACGTTTTTGGGTCACGCGTGTCACCTTTCTTGACTGCTTTGTACCCACCCTGATAAAGGGGGTACCCGACAAGAGGATAGTCGCGCGGCGAGATGGGAGAGACGCAGACGGGTGCGCTGCGCGCACTGCATCGATTTGGCTTCAGTTTAAGTAGAGAGCACCATGTTGCGTCTCATGTCGCACAGCACACGCTCCGACTAGTCCGCTGACCTAGCTGCGTCTTTGCTATCTCGCCGCGCGACGGGCCTCCTGTTGGGTACCCGACGAAACCGGTAAGCTTGGCCGCCTCATCCCGACCAGTGTCTTCTAATGATTCAGCCGTGAGTTTCGAAATATATGAAGAAAGTGGCCTCTCTATATTGTTTTGAATTTCACCTTTGTGACGATTTTCAGCCTATTAGCCATAACCGTAAAATGAAGTTCTTTCATGGTTGCACTGGTTCGGTAGAAATTGGGTATATGTGACCATAGCTGCCTGACTTGATGAACACAATCAAGTTGCTAAAGAAATCTGGTATCTTTAAGCAAATTATATGGGGAAAATACTCAAATGGGGAGCCGAGAGGATTAGGTAAGAATAATTTCCTCTGACAAATTGCTTCTCGGACTTTCTCGCTTCCCACTCCTTAGAGGACCGCCGTAATAAACACTCGTCCATCTAGCATTTTTCCTGGAAATTTCTCACAATTCGTGATCACTGCTGCAGCTTGCCTGGCAATTTTTTTGTTCGAGATTTTCGATGTCCCAAAGGAGCCGCATGATGCATTTTCAGCTCAGCTAACCTAAAGTACAATACTGCCTCAATTTTTCAGATTCTTTCTTGACGAGGCCTTTTTTCATCAGCTTCCTCCTAGAATGACGTTTCAGAAACGAGCTCTATCCCTATTTGCGAGAATACAAAAAAATCCCTCGAAAAAACTTCGAAATTTCATGGTATGGAGAGGCCTTGCCGCCTTCTTCAGCGAAAGCAGAGTTGAGAGAAGCAGTTCCGCTATTATTTTCTAAAAAAAGATTTTTGCAGAAGACCTTTTCACGCAAAGAACCAAGGCGCGGTTTGAAGGCACGAGCTGTTTATTTTGTTTAAAAACTAGGCAAAAGTGTAAAGAGGAAGGTTAGTGGGAAAAAAGAAAAAAGCACTCTAGAAACGCTGATGTTTTCTTGCGAGCCCTCGCCCGATGTGCGATGGAGAGACACTGCGCTGCGAGGAGAGGGAACACGCGAGGAAACACGTCGCACGCGACGCGAGGGGGCGGAAACATCACGTATGCCGAGATAGATGAGAACGACAGCGGTCGCAGCGGTCAAAAAGATGCGTCAGTCCACTTTTTAGTTGCGACAGTACAACTAACTTTGTCATTAGGCGACGTACTACCTCAGCTAAGGGAAGCAGAATTTTATCAAACATCTAGTCGCAATCCGTGCCTTCAAGGGCACGAAACTAGTGGGCCATCTTGTCCGAAGGTTAGACAAGAGAGATGAGGAACCTGGGTGATGATAAAAAACAGAAAAGCGCCATAGGGAGCACTGAAATTTCCCTGGTCGACCAGTATGACGGAGAAACACAGTAATTCGAGGAGAGGGAAAACGGGAGAGAGCACATTGTACGTGGGGGGAGGGCAAACGTCACGTATGCCACGATTGATAAGGATGGCAGCGGTCGCAGCGGTCATTAGCTCACTTGTCGCGAACTATTGAATCACGGTACTAACACCCCCCCCCCCTTGTGGTTAAGCGTGTGGCTACCTCAGTAAAAGAGGGAATTTCATCAAGGGAGGGGGAAGGGGAAACGCGAGAGAGCACGTCGTACACGAGAGAGCGCAAACGGCATGTATGTCGCTAATCAAGGGCGGAAGCGAACAAGTCACACCACCAGCGACCTTGAGAATCATAGCAGTGTCGCGGCTCGCGATTGCCGCGCTTGGGAACCGCTCTTTCTCATTCGGGGATGGACTGATTCTTAACACCCAGTTTCCTCCCGTCGTGGCTCTATTATAGGTAGAGTGTGGTCCCACCGATCGATCATGCTGAAGCCCGCTCCAAATCGGCCCTGGTCGTGTAAAGCCGATGTCAGATATTGCTAATCGCACGGTTCGCTACTAGCGATTCGCTAGCGTCCGTGGATGCGTCCGTACAACGAATGTACAGCGTGTGGCTGATCCACTGTACGCAACGCGACCGCGGACGCTAGCAAATCGCGCGATTCGTAAAGTCTGACATCGGCCTGAACCTGAATTGATGTTAATTTATTTTTCGCAAATGCCTCAACTAGCTACAATTGAACGATAGCAAGTTGGCCGATACCCTCCCATCAAACCAACAAAAATCCTCGTTGAAGGGTAAGTCACAAAATTTGCGAAAAACCCAGCAGAATCGCCTGTCCCGAGCTGGTACCACCACCATCTATCCTTTACCCTGGCATGCTAGGCAGTCCGACCGCCAAGTGCGCTCGCTATAAACGGTTGGCCCCAGCGGGAAATCCCCTTAAAAACGTGATGCTATGAAAATGATGTTGCCAAAGGCATTGCATAGAGCACTTTAGCTGTCAGTCATCCATAACTCACATGTCTCCTTCGTTTAAGATCTCTCGCTAAGTACACTCCGGTACTTCGGCTGCACAAAGCGTGCCTCGATGTTGGCAATATGTCCCTTGAGGAAATGGAACGCCCATGGAAATGATGCCATAAATTGTTTCAGTAACAAGCTGAGCGCTAAGGCAGCAAAAATTACTGTTCGACTATTTTTGAGATCCCTATCTGACCCTAAACTCCAGATGGGGAGATGTGTTCCAATTAATTAGTAAACAGAAGTTTTTGGGGAATCAGCGCCTTTTTCAAAGGCCATGTGTGGCCGGTTCAAACTTCGTGAATCCATCTCAAGTTGCAGGACACGAGCTGAACCGCCTCACCCACGACCTATTAGGAGACATTGTTCGAGAGGCTCTCGGTGGTTTCTTTTCCTTTTTCTTCAGTGGCAAGCGGTCAGCACTCTCTGTCCCATTTGGGTGGTAAGCAATCCAGCCCTTTTAGCTTTTCTGCTGGCGCCGTATGTCGAATGTTGGGGAGAGGAAAGGGTTCCCGACGGTCAACGGACTCTTCAACTCGGTGCCTCAAACCGTCTCAATTTGATGCTTACCCCAGGACTGAGCTTTAGAGACAGGGAGACCGCCCTCTCTCCGGGGCTTTATCCTGAGGTGAGCCCTTTTGGTGGAACTGCTGGACGTGGCTGCACCACTTGTATCATCATTATTGTACAGTACCGACCGAGTTAAAGTGGTCCGTCGACCTAGGGAGCCCATCCCCTTCCCAACATTCAGCATACGGCTCCAGCAGGAATGCCAGATAGCTGGTTTGCTCACCTCATATATTTGTCCGCATAATCTGCTTTTGTTACCGCGCAATGTGAAGAATGTTAACAGAGTGGTATGATGTGGTATGATATGATATGATCGAAGATTAAAAGACGAGATATTTAAAGTCGATCACTGCCGTTTCTGATGCGCCACGTATTCCACTTCTATCCAGAATTGTAGCTGCATTGTTATGGGATTCGGCGTTTTCAATGAATTGCGAGCCAACCGATGCTCTAATCAGTGTTTTATTCGAGGGAAGCCCGGAGTTGCACCAATTGTAGCTGATCACACCGGTAGTTTTCTTTCTGGAAGTTGAAGACAAATGCATCTTATATCTCAAAGCCAGACCTTATCATGAAAATGCTGCCTGTTAGAAATCTATTAGGAGCCCGGAGTAGCCTCAATTGTTGCTGCATTACCTAGAGCCCTAGGGCAGAGCATAATTGAGTATCATATGTTTTAATCACACCGTCAGTTTGATCAGTGGTGCAGGGATGAAGAGGTATCATGAAGAACTACCCAGAACCCGAGAGATGGGGCACTTTCCTTGGCTGTTGATTTCCGCATTGATGCGACTCTCATCGCTGCTGCCCTCTTCAACACTATTGTTCTTTTTGTTAACTGACTAGTAACCCAGACAGTGAGAGTGGGGCGTAGCGCCCCGATAGCGCCGCGGAGAGAGCCATGCTAAATCGTTGGGAAGTACCCACCACTGCTAATTGCGTCTTGGTCCACACCTTTAGGAGGTCTACCTGTCTTCCCACTAGGTAAATTTTCCCTCTTCGACCTTCTGACCTTATTGTGGGAATCTTCTTCGGGAGGATGAACGAGCGCATATTCTGCTTTTTTTTCCTGCACCGGTCCAACGCTAGCGTCCCAAATAGGAAAACTTCTGAGCCTTTGATTGACCAATGGGACTTATCAGTCAGTGTTCCAGCTTAGAGTGACTACGCGAAGTGCTGGGTGTGGATGATGGCGTTTCACTTTTGGGGATCTCGTTGAAACTGCTCTCGACTTCTTACTTTTGCTGGTCTCAAGGGAAACAATGGCATGCAGCGACATATCGCGCTTTCACACATTCGCAGCTATTTTCAGCTCAGCCTACTTGGCTAAATTTCTTCCATTCATGGCGTTTCCGGCAACGTTCGTAAAAAAATACAAATGCTTTTGCGTACTAGTAGGACTCCACTGAAACCCTAAACAACTCGTGCTCGCTCATGCCGTCAGTTCAGTTGCTAATTTTTTTCCGATTTGTTTGGCTCAGCAGCCATTTCTTGGCTCAACGAATCGCAGCTAAGTGGTGCTTGCGATGACGTTTTGAAGTGTTGTTTTCATGAATTCAATGAAGTGGAAAGCCTAAGGGAACAAATTGGGGCCACTTCGCATCTTCCTTATATGACAAGCTCTTCTTGAATAAGCTTTTGAACCGCTGCTCAACAGGCCAAAGAGTGATATGGTCTTCATTTTGGTACATGGAACAGCCTTGTTTTCGTATGGTTAAGCTTTGAATGTAACAAATACCTCATTTTCTTCTTAAAATCGTGGCGGCGCTATCGAGATACGAGGGTATTGTGGTGGCATTTGAGATCGCGTGAAACATCTTTTTTGGGTAGAAAACGAGACTAGGCCCGAGAAGAAGAGATTACAGGATGCACGAAAGACCTCCTTTTTTCCCGGAGTTCCTGCTTTCCCCTAGACTGGGTCATGGAGGATGCCTCCCTATTTTGCGATAGCGCCATCATGGCTACGCTTCGTACCGATATCTCGATAGCTCTGGACCTGCAGGAAATTCTCCATGTTTCGCTCCTTATAAACTCTGCAGTTTTCCTTACAGTACTGATTTAAGGGAGGACTCCGCGATAACAACGAAGGTCAGAGAAGGAAAAAATTGCCTAGTGAGGAGACAGGCTGACCTCCTGAGGGTGCGGACTGACATGATCGGCAGCGAAAGATTTAACCTCGGCGATCTAGCATGGCTCACTCTTGGCGCACTTGGCGATCCACGCCCACCGACTATCTAATCACTCGAAGCAGATCTATACGCAGCGAGTGACTAGATAGCAGAGAGAGAGCGTTCTGTTGAAGAGGGCTAGAGTCGCATCAATGTTGAGATCAAGGCCAAAGGAAGGGGTCCTACTCCTTGTTTTATGGGCTGTTTCTCATGATTTTTCCTTCTTTGTGGTACCCTCATCATCCCTAACTTATTTTGGAATGGGTTGCTTTTTCATCGTAAATTCTGCCTTTGACCATTTGCCTTTCACAGCTCTACAAAAGCTAAACGCGCCGAAAATTGAATAAGTGAATCGTTTTTCTGAACTTCAGTTTAGTACCGAGACGAATACTTCCTAACTGAATTCTGCACATGATGATAAGTTTCCGAGAACCATTCAAAGAGATGGACTAGTCTTGTTGAGCCATTTATGTGGGCTTACCTGGCGATCAAATTCTGGATTGCACGTCGTGCAAACTAGGTGACCGTTCGTCTCTCCAGGGTCCATTAATTGACACCACACTTGTCACTGAGGATCAGAACACTGAGCGATAACAACACTTGTGCTCCGTTGGATTAAATGGAAATGGCGCGCGCATGGCCCATCCTAAAAGGGTGATCAACGCTAAAGGCTTCATTCCTTCTTCTGCTTTATTTCCTCCTAAGGAGTACATTGATAACGTCCGTTGTTCTTGCATTGCCTCCTTCGCTGAGGGCGTTCACTGGCGCCGGTTTGATGAGCTCTTTTTTTCGATGACATCATTTCAGCTTTTCTTTATGCTATTTTAGGTGTTCTCGCTAAAAGCAAGCTCAAACCTCTCGTTAGTGTTGAACCGTTTCTAGCCATTTCTTTTGATATTTTGGAATATTTTTCTTTATCTGAATGAAAGCTCAATTCCTGACTCAATCTTGTTTATGTGGCTTCTCAAAGATTCCAAACGACCAATAATTTTTTTGTAGTCATCAATCTCCAACTTCTCCCCATATTGCCTTAGCCTCAGTGTAATTTCACTTCTTCTCCCGACTACAAGGTAGTATTTTGGTGGATAGTTCATCAATTACCCGAAGTTTCAACCGAAATCCCCATCCTCAATGGGCCAGGGCTACGCCATCTCAACACCAGGATAGCGCCAGTTTGCGTTAGTTATAGGTATAGCATAATTAGCTATGAGTGATGAACCGATATCCCTCATCCGCTCGAAATAGGGGGCCATCAATATACAGGGGTGGCCAAAAAAAAAGAGACACTTCACCTCTCGCTCTGAGCGGCACTAATGACACTTTGCT
>KZ345069.1:145323-157787 GCA_002352805.1 Teladorsagia circumcincta | reverse complement strand
CCATCACGATAGCTCCACGGTCTCAAGGCTATTATAAAGGGAGACGAATTTTCGGCAGCGCGCAACGAATTTTGTAGATTGGGCAAGGCTTGAACAGCTTCGATTAGATTAATCATTGATCTGGGTCAGCAGCCGGTGGCCTTCGGGCCTACTCTTCCCAATTAGTATACTCGCCTCCCCGTAGGTCCTTTCTTTGTCCCTTCTAACAGGACTGTCTTAGAAGAAGGTGGAACTTCGTGATGAGTTTCCCACACTTCTATTCCTCCCCAAAAATCAGCGTGTCTGAACGACTCACAATCCCTAAAGTTCATAATCTACATGGACATAATACGTACGCATGTAGTTTTACACAAGAAATACTCTTGCATGTACTGATTCATGCTTGATACTGTGCTCATCGACTCAGTAGGTTAGTATTTTTGCCTCTGAATGATAACCAGGTGAACCGTAACATGTACAGTAACGAGGAAACCGAGTGGCCCGAGTAGAAATGCTGAAGGCGTCAAATGAAGACTGATACGCTCAGTAAATAGGAAAGAATTCCTAAGCAACACAGTCTATGTTGGTACCAATGTTGTACGTGTTGTACGGGGAACCGATGAGGAGTTTTGTTAATGGTCGGAGACATATAACGAAGCCACGGCTGAGAAGAAATTACGCGGTAAGGCTTCATTAGCAACCTTACGCACAGAACTCGCCGCATTGTGGCCGGTTGGCAACCGGCCAAGGGCGCCGCACGCGACACGCGTTGCGTGACTATCTAGGAATATAGTAATACACCGCAATGACGCCGTGCGCGGTTAGGAAATTGGCTACAAGGTGCAGCGTTTTCCTAAAGGCAAATTCGGGATCAAACTGATGAGGGAATTCCATTCAAATGTTGAATTAGGGGTGGGACGTGGACCGCCAGTGGAAAAAAGGAAAAAATTATGAAATACAGAGGAAATACGAGTTTTATGCTCTACGCTGCGGAGAAGTTCAAAAGGTGGGCAGGGAGATGAGAGATAATGTGAGAACGGAGAGCGGTAGAGAAATGCATAGCATAGCGATCAATATTGCGACGCAGACAAAATATCGGGCGTTGGGAGGATTGTGTCGCAGTTGGTGGAGCGTGTCGAAGTCTCTTGCGTCTAGCGTCTTAGTGATGCGTTTTGGTGCAGGAAAATAGCTCGCCTTCTCCAGTTGTCCCACGCACTTCTAGCCACTATAAGGGCTTATTAGCTTGGTCTGAGCCCGAACTCTGCCTTTAAGTTTTTGAATCTTTGCTTCTGTTTTCAATCACGTTCCTAAAATTACGAGCGGCTCTCGCGCAAGGCTAATTATTGGAGCTGTAGGGCGACACTCGCCCTTCTGGGCGAGGAACGATTCAAGTTTTGAACGCCTATAGTCTTTATAATGGGTCAAGAAGCGCTCAAGTGGCGCAACCACGGAAATGGCAAATCTAATACCTCCTTCCGCAGAAGGGGGCTCTTCAGTGAGACTAAACCCGACCCTTGCCATTGAAACGAGCTTTTGGGGATACCCTATCAGTGGTTTGAGGCTGAATACAAATGAGAAACCCTCTTATGCCCCTTCTTGCTTGGATATATTTAGTCGTAGCCACTGTCAGAATTTGGACTGAAGTAAAGGTTGTTTTAAGGAGATAATAATGATGACGACGACAGCGACAGTATGGCAGAAGAAACGGACGTGATGCTTGAAAAAGCGGAAGACTCCACCTGAAAAAGTGATTTCGTTCGTTGTAATGGTCTTCTTTTTCCCACGTTTTTGCCAAGAACTCCAGTCACAAAGCACGGTTACTTAATTGTTCAATTAGGGTGAAAATAAATCGGATTTTTTTCTGTTGTGAACTTATATTTTTGAAAGCAATGCGCGAGTGTAAAATTCTGAAGGCAGAACCCGGCCAATCTCCTGCCTGAATACAGAAAACCGTAAAACCCCGGCGCCCCGGTTTTTGTTGTAAAGTTGATCACAGGCGATCGCTCAAAGGGCGGAACAACAGGTCGATATGTGCACTTCTTTTCATCGCCTACTCGCCTGATCGCCTAGCTACATGTCAATCGTCAACTCTGAACGCGGTCAAGGCAACAGCAGACAGGCAGCATTGTTTGCGTGGCCCGTCATAGTTCGAGATTTCGGCTTTGGGCTGATGTCAGACTTTGCGAATCGCGCGATCAGCTAGCGTCTGCGGTCGCGTTGCGGTGCCAGTCAATTGATTGATTCACTGGCCGCTACGCGACCGCAGACACTGGCGGATCGCGCGATTCGCAAAGTCTGACATCGTCCATAAGACGCAGAGGCGATGGGGCGATCAAGCGATCCCATCAAACGAGGTGAGTAAACATCGATCAACTGCGTTCCGCCATACAGCGTCACATGCGATACAGCGTATGCAATTCAAGGATCGCGCAAGGGAAGATGCGATGGGGCGTTGAGGCGACGAGCGTAGAAGGATTCGACACGTGCGATAGAGAACATTCAGGTCCAGGGATAAAGCAACAATGAACCAACAACCGAAGCGTCGCGGCTTATCCCTTCATCGCATCACCGCCTCATCCAAACTATGAGAGGAGCTTAAGGCCTGGCCGATAAGGCGGCTTGGGATATAAGGCCATTAAGCGATACGCAGCACGTTCGCAGAGGGGATGCACTAGTCGTAGTACAAAGCGAATTTGCCGCTTTCTGCGCGCGAACTCCGGGATCTACATTAAAACAGTGGTGGACATGGGATTCCAGCAGTGAAAGAAAGGCTCGCGGGAAGGGGGAAAGCCCCTTCCTGTACTAACGAACCACACCCCGCCTCGCGACGCACCAGTTGTTGGCTCATCCCTGGACTTGAATCTTGCCTATCTACACGTACCAAATCTTCCCATGATTATCGCTTCAGCGCCGTATCGCATCTTCGCCTCGCGCGATCGCTGAATTGCAGACGATGTCTCACACTTGACGCAATAGAGCGGAGTCCAGCCAATCAATCTGCACTCACTTCGTTTGATCGCATCGCTTGGTCGCCCATCGCCTCTTCGCCTCATAGCCGATGTCTCAAATTATGAACGGGGCTAGAAATTCCCGATTACTCACAAGCGATGTAATATCTGTATTTGAGAACGTAGTCAATTCAAGATCTCCAGCGATAAAGAGCGGTCGTACATGTCTACTGTCTCTCTGCCGTCGGAACTAAGAGAGGATTGGCTTGGAGAAAAGCTTATCGTGAGTTCTTCTGACGAATATGAAGAGTCTTTCGTCCGCCTAAGATTTTGTTTTTCCATAATAAAGATCGGGAATTAAAGAATAAAGGTGAAAAGAATAGAAATTCCATATTGAAATATTTGTAAGCCGTCGGAGGTAAACTTGCAGAGAAGTTGCCGATATTTTTACTCATTGATGAGAATAACGCTATGAAGGCTGAGGTGTTGCGATTCTGTATAGAACTTCGGTCCAACAGCGGCAAGCTCAGATAGAAAGCTTGAGTAAAGATGGTCAATCTTGTTTTGGATCACACAGAGGGAAGCCGAGGAAGGGAAACAAGTTCAGACGTCTAGGAAGAGCTGAGGGAGCTGCGCTAACCTTGAACTTGATGAACCAAAACTACCTCCTCGAGCTACGGCCACGTGCCTGCTGCCATATACTACGTCACTTCCTATCCCTGCTCTATTTTTCATTAAATTTTACGGAATAGCTTTTAGCGGAGTTGTTCAGTGGTTATCGGCGCCGTACACCAAGCGTAAAAGCCTGAAGGCACTCAGTTCGTATCTTGAATTTGCCGAGCGAAGCTTCCATTGCAGCTGGAAGAGTGTCATCAAAGTAGTATGGATAACTAACAGCACAGGACCGACCATTGGTTGTTACCGCCGTCACTGTATAGACTAGGTCGTACTCAAAGGTAACTGCGATTCGGAACAAATGATAAGTGCGTGGCGCATCCAAAGGCAGCTTGTAAACACCATCAGCATCCTATTCTTGAAATTATGCTCCCCAGTCGTTTTTTAGAAATCGTTTTCTTCTAAAACAGAGGCGGTGACCTTGAAAAGCTTGCCTTCCTCGTTCTCCGCGTTTCTCTCCTCACTTAATGATTAGATAACTTGTGAAGGTAGTGTTGAGTTTAGTGAGAAATGGTTTCCTACACAAGAATGGGTTCGTTGTCTGCAAAATTTTCGATTCTCGTTCTCAAACAAACACTGATGCCCCTTCCTGTAGTTCCATCTTTTGGAAAGAATCTATGTGGAGGAACCAAAGGCGACCGTTTCCGACTCTGTCACCTCGCCGTGCCGCGGGCGTCCTGTCGGGTCCCCGCAGCGCACGCGTGTCTGCGCCCTGTCGTACATACGACGGGGCGTGGGTACTTTGGACAGAAAGCGACTTTCCCGCTCTAGCTGGCTGGCGCTCCGAAACAGCTACTGTATGGGGGGGGGGGGCAACTGGAGCAGCTTTTCTTTCGTGCCACAGTTTGTGAGTTTCTGATTCATTGCTTGCCCACCTCACACTTATTGTATAGATGTATCACCTATTCTTTTCCATCAATGGAAACATTTTGTGAATTCTCTGCAAAATTAACCTACCTCTTTCTTCACTGCTAGTTAGTGGTCCACTTCTGGTGGCCATTTCCTCGTTCACTATCAAGTTCATGGTTAGTAAGCTCCCAATTCCTTGTTGCAACTTGGAACCAGCGCAAATAACGCGCTCCAGTCGCGCGCCCTTCATACAGTAGCTCTTTCGCTGCGGGAGTGCCAGCCGGTCGCGCGATGTCGCGTTGCGACGAGCGGGAAAGTCGCTCTCTGCCCTAAGTACCCACACCCCATACGACGTGCGCTATCGAGTTGTCATTCACCCACACAATGGTCCCTCCGTATTACCATGGTCCTACACAAAGAAGAGTAATCGAATTCTAACAGTTCAAATAATTTCTTTGCTTTTTCCTTGATTACGGTCACTCCCCTTCTTGACTAAAAAAAAATGAACCAGTAGCAGCATAACCATAGCTTACTTTTGAGCTAAGTAAGTTTGCTTCAATTCGACGGCATCAGTTGACTGCTAAAATGATGCAATTCCTATGCTAACCACCTTGATTGAAGAGTGGGCGAAAATGTGCGAACTAGAAAAAGTTAGGCTGACTCAACCAAACAAGTAAAAGGGAGGAATAGATATAACTCAGAACATTCAAGGAATGTCGCCATAGCGGTTACGGTTACACAATAGTGGAATGGATACTTATGATCGCCGTGCTTGCACTCTCTATCGCAGTCTGTGTTGCTTCCTATCTGGCAAAGGTAAAATTCTCACCTATTTTTTTGTGAATGAAAATTTTGTTTACATTTACAGCGCAAGTATAAAGTACTCTACAGCTTTCCGTCGCACACACTGCCGCCGTTGACGGGAATCTTGCATCAAAATATTTCTGGGATATCCCTTTATAAGTGAACGGAGACCCTCTTTCGATGCTCTCTCTGTCTTCAGAACACGATGTCATCCGCCATGGCCGCGAAAGGAGACCTACCGTAGTTCGAAGCCACAGTCCTAGCAGGATATTTCCTTCGACACTAATGCTGTGGAAGGATATGCTAGGCTTAGTAAAAACCATGAGAAGTGTGTTGAGCAAAAAACTAACTTTGGAAACCGCGAGAAAGCGACTCTGGGTGCTTTCGAAATGGGCTTTACCGAATACTCCCGTCAGAATTGCCGCATCCGATTTTCTCGGATGCGCCACGCTTTCCTCTTTCACTCGGAATTACAGTGAGATTCTGGATCTAATGGTCTTATAATAATTGGGGGCCAGACGACGTAGATGTCACTGTCATCTCCGCATTCTTTCATCCTGTTCTACCACAACACCCCTTCCGCTTAAGAAAATTGCAGAGAATATTTGAAATCACACTACGCGAAGATGGTATGATCATTCCTCCTATTGGTCAGCCCGCTTCTTACCGTAATTACCGTAACAAGAGAGCCGACCGATAAGGGCGATGTCAGACCTTGCGAATCGAGCGATTTGCTAGTGAATCGCAAGGTCTGACATCGCCCTAAGAGGGACCAGTTGTCGCGCTGCTTCCACTTACTTCGTCGGAGCGTGATATGACATCAATGCTACTCAGCAGTTTTATCTGCTCTATTTCAGTGCAGATTGACCCGAATGCCACATCTTTACACTTTTAGTTTCGGACGCAACAGCCCGCACCTATTGAATAGCCGAATGTGCCTATAGCTGGGCGTGTTTGCGAGTATCTATGAGCACAGAAATAACCAGGGAGGTCTCTGAGGAAATGCCCTGCTTTCTCCAAACGGTCTTCACATAATATAGGGGTGCATGCATGGATTCCAGAACTGTTGTTCATTTTCCTGAGCGGCCCTCTGAGTGCCCAAAAGAGGTTCAAATACCCCAATGGCCACACCTTTTTGACATCAGGTTTTGGTGAAAATCGGCTCATATGGGTTATTGATGGCCAAGATGGTACTATTACATTCATTACTGACTACAGGTATGATTTTGCTACATCATGCAAGCGCCAGCCGAAAATGCAAAAATTTGTTGCCCCGGGGGATCGAACCGTGGACTATCTTTTCATCCCTTTTTCGGCGTTCAGAAGGCCGCTCAGGAAAAATGAAACACAGTTCTATGTTTCATGCACTTGTCTCGACATAATGCAAAAGAGAATTTTGAGAAAGCACGGCATGCCCTGAAATACCTTCCTTGTAAGGATCCGCTGAAGTGGCGCTTTGATTTTAGTACATGTACGATGAGATTAAGAACTAAATCATCTACAGAAACAAGCATGACAAAGAAATTATTTATTCTGTCCTTTCTTCATAAAACTAAACTATATGGTTGAATAAGGTTCTTATTTGAGGCTTACGCCGATGGACACTATCAGTTGTTGTTGCTTGTGGACAGCCTCCCTTCAAAAGAACTCGTGAAACGGTACAACAGGTATAGCGATTCCCGTGAGGATGACAGAACTCCAGAAAATCGTACTCGTACTAAGGAACCGGAAAGCACTCAAATAAGCGCACAAGCACATAAGCCTGAGAATGAATAAAGGCCGTTTACTCTACTCTTTCGAAATAGTTGTTTGCTTATTCGTGCTTAAAACAAACCATTGAATAAATTTTGCATAGAGGCATAAGAAGTTAAAACAAGAGCTGTGAAAATACCAGTGATAAACTAAATACCTGAAGTTGAGTTCACTAGACTAATGTTTGGAAAATACAGGGTGGAAAAGTATAGGACGCGACTTCGACCGCCTGCTGGCACTTGGCCGTGGAGTATTTTTAGAGTGTTTCGAAACTATTCGAAAGCTTTGAAGTTATGTAAGAAGCACCATAAGTTGTTGTGTCCGAAGTTTATCTGAACCCTCGCCATGAAGATTTTTCTGCATCGACCCATATCCGAGAGGCTGCCCAATGACGGTCTCTGAAATTGCAACTTCAGGAAAAGTCTCGGTATTTTCACTTCAGCTCTTCGAAACATGTTCGGTGCTCACAAGGTTTAAGCACACGTCCCGAGATTGAAAAATGTGGAGGTGCAAGAACGGTGCACACTTAGAGGATTGAGACAATCATCCAGAAGAGGATGGCTCACCATGGTGAAGCCAGCGTGAGTCATTGCTTTTGATCCCAGAATCTGCCGTCAGCGTTCCCAGAAAATATTGAGAAGCAGTCTAGTATTTGAAAAGGTTATCAACTCCTTTTATGCTGGTTTCTATTGGAGCAACCCGAAGGATCCAACTGATTAAATGCAAGCTTGAGCTTGAGGTGCGCCGCATCTCTCTTATGGATTGGGTTAATGAGGAAATTTTCGATAAACTTTTTTTGTGACAATCGAAGTCGGACGCAGTTGTTGTCAAAAAGTGAGAGCAAGTCTCCGAGATAGCATTTAGCTCACAACAGACATTCTCGCGAAGGTGCGGTAGTTTGTGACGGGGTAACATCCACAAGTGCAGCTCCATTGAGTTCATTTTTTACAAATGTTAGAAGTAACTCGAAGGCCTTGCAAAAAACTTCGATGAGGTACGGTATGCTGCTCTGGAATTACGGGCATTTTGCTCAACGATCGTTTGCTCTTCAATGAACCTGGGCTCTCTTATACGCGTCCAAATCCGCTAAAGCCATCCTGAGTGCTCACTTCACGGGCCACAGGAGCAAGGGATTGTGACCTCCTTCTTCTCAGACCCTTAACCCGATGGACTCCTCTATGTGGGGATGTTGTAGAGCAAGAACTCATAAGACTTCACCAGCTTGATGGGTGCTCTGAAGTTAGCGCTTCAGAAGAGGTGGGACGCCGTTGGCTACCTGCGACGCAGTGCTGATTTTGTCGTTGGACGTCAGAAGGCCTTTCTCAAAGCAAAGTCGTCAAATTCAAAGCACCTTCTGCACAAGTAGTCAAACAGCTTAACTCTATCTTTGTGTAAGTCGGTTTCATGTCGGAGTTACTTTCTTGGCTATTGCACGCTAAAACATGGCGTCATATACTTTTCGGCCACCGTGTATAGAGACTAGTGGAAAACGAAATACTCTATCTCTGAAAAATCATCCGCTATGATTAGCCCATTCTAGTAAACAATATACAATGCGAGTAAAATGCATGGCGTGTCCTGGAGCAGATCAATCAACGCAAAATGCTTCATTCATCTTTTCCTGTTGGTGCTCCTATGCGTGCTAACTGTTTCCCGTATGTGTGCGGTGTTTTCTATTGAATATTTACAAGAATGCAAATTTATCAGAGGTTAGTAAACAACAACAAACTTGATAAAAATGTTCAAAAACGCTTTCGATTAGTAATGAAACAATTGACTGACGAACATGAAGCAGACATAAACAATGCAAAATCATCAGAAAACTCAGCTATTTACAGATCAAAAAACTATAACAATTCACAATTCAATAACAGGTACTCGTCTACGAGTAAAATACAAATTCTCCAGAATACTGTGCAATTCTCCGCAAAACACGATCTCACTGAAAATTGAAAGTAAAAGCGCTAAAATATGCTAAAGTTTCGCAATAGGGGCAATCACATACCAAGGTTTTATAGAAAGTAAGAAATGAGTATAAAAACAAGCTAATCTGTCCAAAATCCATTTTATCTCAGCTAGCCTAATCAGCATTTGATCAATTTCACAGCGATGAATCGCAAAAATCTCATTGGTGGGCGGTTGTATGGGCGGGGTTGGCGCCTCGCACTCTCATTTGTTGACCCTTGCCCACGATAGGGTGTGATCCATTACAGTAAAGAGATGGAATCAACCAATGATGTAACAGGACCGTATGATCAATAAACAGCGTGATTTCAAGATTTTCCGCAATTTTATACCAACCCAAAGACAAAATATGCTTTTTGGTTACCGGATAAGACACCTGTTGCGTGGCGCAGACGTAGGCGGGTCAGCGGACGAGTTGTAGCAGTGTGCGATCTGGGACGTATTATAGTACATTCTAATTAAATTAGAGCTAAATTGCTGCAGTAGGAGCTACGATCGTCCGCTGACCCCTCTGCGTCCATTCCTTCCGGCCGCACGGCGGGCCTCCTGTCGAGTACCCTATGCCTTTTATATTTGTGTGGCGTAGTTCTAGAGCTGAACCCGAAAGAATCCTGCCATAGACAAATATCTCTGCTTTTTGAAGCATCGAATTATCCTACTTCCGCGAAGTCCGTGGAAGTCAAGGATTTTTCAAAATAAGTAGTTTTTAACTTTCAAATCCGAATTGATCAATATCTGATTAGGCTACCTAGAATGACATGGCCAAATATTCATAAAAGAAACTGGGCTGTAGAAAAGACCTCATGCAAGCAAGCACAATAATCGATACACACAATCATTCAACTCCAATGTCAATACTATGTACTTTAAATCACCAAAAATCTCACAGAGAAATCACCTGCCGTGCTACTCTCACGGTCCTAAAACGATATATCTTGACACGTTAGGTTACTTTCATACTTCGCGCCGGAGCGGACATTGCGGGCTATGTGGATGATGTGGATAGCGCTGCGTAGTATGACTGGGTGAGAATCGGTCGAGGATTCGTCAGCAGCTCGTCGAGAATTTTCGCGTGTTCAGTCGCGCCCTCCCGCGTGCACATTTACTCTCGCTACCCACGAGCCGTCTGTGCTCTTCGCTCGTACATTCACTATCGAAAATACTCTCAACAGTTCAGAGCCACGGTCCCTGGTAGAGGGTAGACTTTTCGGCTGACTGAGGTGTCCCTGATTTTGCGCTAAACATCATGCTAGCATTCTGTACCGGTTCATGATTGGAGCGGCTGGCGCTCATCTAAAAAGCAGTCACGGCTGTCGCCAAGCGAGCACTGATGGCTACTGGCGCTTTTCGCGCTATCCGCACTGTTCGTGCTGTCAAAGTATGAAAGCCACCTCAGAAGGACACGACTGACTGTGTGGCCTAAGTTATCCGCTACTACATATAAGATAACCTTGTAATTGACAATGAATCGCCATCTGGGGTGAAAGGTGCAATGCTGAGCCATCATGGTTGGTCCGAGCACCGCAGACAGTGATTGCGTATAAAATTGGCAGCTTTCACATGATCCACAAAAGATGAAGTAGAATAAAAGCTACATACTTTCTGTTCCAGAAAACCAGAGGCGAGCAGAGTGCAGATCACACGCTACAAGTGACGACGGCCTCTACAAAAGGTTAATGTTTTGTGCCAAGGAAATGATCAATCTGTTACAATGTATCCCATCAGTTACCGCTGATTACAATTATCATTTACCATATCAGTGACCACTATGAATCACTAGTTGCCAGATTTACTCGGAAGTCCTCGTCACTTGTGGTGTGTGGTCTGCACTCGACGCACTTCTAGTTTTCTGGAACAGCGAGCAACTATTTCATGCTCCTTACTAATGTAATATATTTATCTAAAATTCCACCGCAGCAGTATCCAGTACACCATCCAAGCCTCCAGATGAGAAGAAAGTGATACAATCAGAAGTCTGAAGGAAAAATAACAAATTGCTATTCAAAAATGACCCTAAAAAATTCACATGTCATCAATGTGCAAAGGGGAGCGTCATGGAGTAGAGAAAGGAAAGGAGTCATGTAAACAACGAAGCTGAGGCTCCTGTTTTCATCAGGTCGACCATGGAGATACAGCCCGCCGAGGAAGAGAAAACGCGAGTGAGCATGCACATATGTAAGACGCAGACATCGCGTATGCTTGAGCGAGGATCTACACCCTCAGTGTCTTCGGTTGATGAACTGAGCGGTAAGGAGTGGAATCATATTTTCATCTAGTTCTCGCGATTCGTTCTGTGGGCTCAAAATTCCAATATCATGACCAATCCGCGTGGAATTGTATGCGTGGCGCATCTAATGCGCCACGCTTATACACATCATTATGAGCCCCAAACACCACAATAAGTATGTCTGCCTGCTCAAAGGAAGACTTCACGGAAAGAACGAAGGTCGGAGAAGGGAGAAATTGCCTACTGGGGAGACCGGCGGACCTCTCGAGGGTGCGGACAAACAGGTCGGCAGCGGAAGATTTGACCTCGGAGAGCTAGCATGGCTCACTCTTGGCGCACTTCCGATCCACGCCCACCGAGTATCTAATCACTCACATGCAGATCTGTTCGCAGCGAGTGAATAGATAGCAGAGAGCATTATATTGAAGAAAGCACAGCAATGGAAGTCGCATCAATGCCGAGAGCAATGAAAAATAAATGAGTCTTATTTCTCGGGGTTCCGGGCACTTTTTCATGGTTTTCCCTACCTTCTGGTACCGCTCACCATTCCTAACCTAGTTTGGAATGGGCTGCCTTTTCATCGTAGATTCTGCCTTTGAGCTATGGACGACTCATAGCTCAGAGTAATGCAGGAGAACCACAGTGGGCACTGAGTAGAGAGAAAAGAATTGGAGGAGAGAGAGCATGGACGTGAGC
This sequence comes from Teladorsagia circumcincta, assembly GCA_002352805.1. Lineage (NCBI taxonomy): Eukaryota > Metazoa > Nematoda > Chromadorea > Rhabditida > Trichostrongylidae > Teladorsagia > Teladorsagia circumcincta. The sequence goes on along the minus strand of KZ345069.1, from coordinate 145,892 downwards.
ACCAATTCTAGGCACATTCTGGCCTGCAACCTCATTTCTCACGCATAACCCCGGGTGGTGAGTGAGCCCCACCTGCATATGTGCCCGACCTTATCCCTTCTTTCTGTCAATTTCCTGAGGTGATGTCTTTCCAAGACTTTTGCTACCCCAATGAATCAATAAAAAAAGAATAGGTACGTCAAATGTGCTTGCGGAGTGCTTTACCTCCCTCGAGCAGGCTTCGTTCCAGTAGAAACCACAGGGTGCGCAGCTAGGAAAATCGAAAACAGGCGCTTTGGTGACGGTTTCAATTCAAATGCACTCATCTCACCTTACCATGATCAGTAATATCACATCCATGACTATTCTGTGCAACATCCAACGAATGATGGAATTTCATCCAGCAAATCTGACAGTAATACTGCAGGCATAGTCTACAGAACGTTTCCGAGCAGGCACTCAAGCATTCATCGCACTCCTCGTTGTCCATGATATACGGTTTGATCTCTACATTCTGGAATTGGAAAGGTGAAACTGATGACCAAATCAAGTACTGACGAGATGTTACTGTATTGGCCCTAATGTTAAAG
>KZ345069.1:125047-137811 GCA_002352805.1 Teladorsagia circumcincta | reverse complement strand
TGCCCCCCTAACTGGAATTGACCCAAAAAGGAAAATAAATGAGCTATATTTAGAAAAAGGATCACAGATTATACCTACCAATGGCTGGGGTGAAATCTCTCCAAGTGAAGGCATTGAATATCCATTCAGTTTCATTTGTTCAAGAAGTATAGAAAGTCGCTCAGCATTTATGGTCTCCCAAAGTGACATCTTCTCACACTCCACACAGGAGCCGTTCGAGTACATTTTAACAGACAGGTGAGATCTAAAAAACACCTGCGCAAAAAATTATTTTTTTACATTATTTTGCCTCACTTTCAACGAGGTAAATTGAAGGCAGTGAGTTTGTGCGATTCGGATGTCATTGGTGAAAGAGGGAGGGAGAGGATTCGACCCAACACATTGTTACTTGGCCCGCCCTTCCACCAATTAAGTCCCCTATTTAGCCCCACATCCCAGCCATACACTCACGTCGAGAAAATAGTGAGGCTGAATTGGATAGCACTTCGTACTAAAAATTCAGTACAGAGGCAGACAACGTGATCTGCCGGGTCATGGGAAAGATGATGTTTCCATGAAGATAAAATGAAGGAAGTGCATAACATCTTTAGTCCAAAATCGGTGTCTTCCTATTTCAGATCAACTGGTCAGCCTATGTAAGAATCAGTTTCCTTTATCTCCGGCGGATATGTGCTTGTCGAGTGCGGATGACACACCACAAATGACGATACAGACCACAAAATGTGATCGTTTCTTTGCCATTGAAATGATTAGCAGACGCAGTTGTACTCTATTAGTTGTCGCAATTACAACAACTATTTACAGCTATCATTTTCACTAGGAATCAGTACTTATGAGTCTTATTTGGCGGCCGCCGTCACTTGTGTTGTGTGATCTGCACTCGACGCCTACCTATCCGTCGAGAACAGAAGGAAACAGTGTTATCGTATTTGGATTTTCTTTGCGGGGGAGGGTCGTGCTTTGGGTTGGTGAGGGTGGGAAGGTCGAACAAAGAGGCAGTATGCACTCGACGCCTTCCTGGCTATCGAAAGCAGAGGAAAGCAGTGTCATCGTATTTGAGTTTTTTTTTTTTGGGGGGGGGGGGAGGTAGTATTTTGAGTTGGTGAGGATGAAAGGTTGAAGAAAGGGGCTGTATTTCCGGATGTTGGTGGTAGAAGAGAGGATCGCGTAAGACGGATTCTCTGATGACATCTCGGGGGGAACTTACTGGAAAGAGAAGGTAGCATAAAGTCAATTATTTCCCGCTTCATTAGGGAAATACATCCCCTTCCCGCCTCGACAGCAGTTTGGACGAAAATAGAGGACCGGGTTGAGCTGTGTCGACTGATCTCAGAACCAAGTATCCTGGAAGCAGCCATGATGGTGAGGGTGATGTTGGGGGAGGAAGATCGTATCATGGGACTCCCCTAGCGCTGGTGGCGGTGGGGAGTAGTATAGTGATTTTCATGAAAGATGACATCGTAACATTTTAGAAATATGTGCAATACTCAGTTGGCCCTGGAGTGAAGCGTTTTTCAATGAGTATGTGATCAGAGTACTCAGGCCAGCAAGTCCTTAGCAGGTGCTCTGAGAAGAAAGCTGTGTTGACTGTTGGCCTTCACGGACCGTGAATTCATCTCTTGTGGCAAGATGCAACTTCCACAACTTCCATAGTATGTCAAAAAGCTTCTAACATCCCCTCAAATCACAACAAGATCCCCCTCATCTGGTGAGCTATGGAAGATTAGATAAGATAGCCCAGCTAGAAAGATTATTCAGTAAGTGGAGAAATAAGAAATGATAGTAGACAATAATATGATTTGAAATTTATGAAGATCAAGCTCAACTCGTTAATGTAACTTAACATTGAAAATAAAAATGAAGCTTTGAAAACGACGCTAACAAAATGTGTCCTGTACCAACATGTACATTCAGGTGTTAGATCTGTGGTAAGATTAGCTCTGTTTTCCATGCAACGCGTTCCAATTCTGTATTCTTGCCTTTTCAACTACAATTCCACCCACACCTCTGTGTGGGCGAGGATCGTATGCAACCACGGTGGAATATACCCTGGATTGACCAACGCGGATGTTCCGGGCACGATTGGGCGTGAAGTTTTGTGCGCAATCGAAAAACAGTTTGTTTAACGTGTTTAACATGTAAGAACCGGAATTCATGAGAATGCGTTCATACTTTGCGATTTCGGAGATCGGGAGATTAGACGATAGAAAAAGCACGTATTGCTTGGGAGATGAGGAGACTGGGCCGCACTGATGCACCAGTAGAGCCCTTGGAAAGCTCAAAAAATTCCCCTCGAAATCACGCCTTGAAGGTTTATTCAGAGCTCCAATCACAAACATGACATTCGTTGCTGACCTTTGGCGACAGGTCGTGCCGATTCGGCGCCACACCTTTTCCCATCAAATGGGCAGAAAACTTACATTAGGCGTCCTGGTTACAAACATGGCACCCGCTTTTACCGCTGGTTCCGTCTGGCGCCGGTCCGACGCAATTTGGATCTCAATCAGCGCCAAACTGGCGCCAACTGGCACCCGCGCCAAAAACGACTGCCATACTCGTGGTCAAAACAAGGTGAAAGTCGCTGGAAGAAACGGCAACGGCACGTCGAGGATTTTCGCCTGTTCTTTCACACCTCCCGCGCCGACATTCACTCTCGCCACAAGCAACCCGTCTGTGCCTTAAAGGCAGCGATTACGATAGATTCTGGAAGGGTCTAGAAGGGACGTGGGGGTGCTCAGTGGTATGCCAATGGCGAAATAAGCAGAGAAATCCGTCGGGAATACGTAAAGTAGCACCCCTGAACTGCCCATTCATTTTCGACCATGGATGAGCGACGATAACGAACAAAGTTTTTCGGACGTGTTAAGCGCGATAGCCGCCATCACGCCAAGAAGCACAATGATTTGATTGATAGGCATTACATAGGAAAGTTGGAAGATACAGCCGCTAAAATGGAAGTGATCCTCCAAAATGAAAAGCCAACAGCAAACAGCTCGTCCAAATCATCAACAGAACTAGTGGGCGTAACGCTTTCAGGGCGGAGTGCTTCGGAGGTCCTGCTCAGCAACCAGGGCACCTTCCGTCGTGAAAGCTCCATACTTCGCTTCTTTGCCGACCAAGTAACTGCTTCGTGTGGTGCATATCCTCCCCTGATGCGGTCCTTCCTTATCGTAATCACTTCCTTTAACTCTAAGTAACTCCCGCCACTACTCTCGGGCCTTGGTTGGGCCGCTTGTGTGGATCGATTATCCGGAAAGGGGTATATTCATACCTTTGCGCTAGTTGAGCTTCAAAACAATTCCTTACAAATTCGTTGACTTGAAATATTTGGGAAAACAGCATCGAGAACACCATAGAACCACATACATTTTGAATTACAAAACTCAAAACAGACTTTCTCTTGATCTTCATTCCCAGACAACTTTATACGGTAATCGCCCTGCTCTATCATCGATGCCTACCGCCATAAAAGGCGTTCTGTCAAATTTAGGGTCCAGCAAAACGTCAGAGACTGTTGACATTGCGGAGGAGCAGAGTACCAAAGGAGGGGTCAGCGACACGGTTGATAGCAGATCCAAATGAATCACCCCAAATATATGTACCTGAAAGTCAAGGCAAAATTGGAGCGAAAACTCAGTTTGAAGTCTACCGTACCAAGTGTACATTACCGCGTAGAGTTTTCGACGCTGAGTTCGAATACGCAGACCATTTTCAGAAAGGTGAACTATGGTGGCGGAATGGGGAGGAGTACTATATACTTTTTAAGCGATTCAATTCATAAGACTGAAGCATTGTGCCAACTCGCGAGCAATACTAGGCTTCCATACGTTGTGCAACTGCCCTACACGCGTACGCGCGCGACTGTATCCGTCAACCACATTTGAGCATCACAGTAGAAGTAAGTTTATTCACGATGTAAGCGATTTTGCCAAAGGCACCATGGGACGAACAATACCAAAATACAGAATAAAGATGAATGATCTCTCTGTTGCAAAGCGAGAAGAGCGTCGAGTGCAGATCACACACCACATGTGGCGGCAGCCAAGAAAAACGGGCCTTTCTTTTTTTCCTGGCCGTCATCACTTATGGTGGGTGGTCTGCACTCGACGCTTTTCTCGCCTGGTGAAATAGAGTATATGTACGATGTGAAAGTCGATCACGCGTAGGAGACGTCAATGCTATACGATCGCATACGGCCCAGTGGAAGACGTGGCACAGGTGGCGCTGGTTGTGGTGGAATAGCTTCGGGCTAGAATACAAACACTGTTGCTCTTTTCATAAGCTTATCGTTAGTCGTACCTAATAAATGTAACAATAACCAAGCTCTAGGGTGAATACAACCTACGCCAGTTCATTTGACAGTGGTCTAGGCACGACTTTTTTTAACACAGCTCCACTGAGGGATACGTGGTAAATTTTGTTCCGCGAAAGCGGCCTAGTGACCTCCTACTAGGTTGAGTCACAAGTAATGTTTGTTTTTTCAAACCCTTGAAATTTTTGCCAAAATACCTTTGTGCCCTGCACGCCAAACGTACAGGCTCAGATGAGCTTTCATAATACGGAACGGAACCGCCTGTACGCGTCTCTAATCAGTACTAGAACTGTCCGTATTGGAGCATATTCATCACTGCTGACAAAAAGGGAACGACTATGCGCATCGCGAAAGCATATGCACCACACCAAGCGGTTACTTGGCCACCAAGGAAGCGAGATGTGGCGCTTTCACGGCGAAAGGTTGCTGAGCAGAACTTAGAAAGCACTCCTCCCCTGAAAGCGATCCACTCACTACTCTAGTTGTCATTTGGACGAGCTGCGCTGCCACCAGCGGCACAAGTGGAGCAGCTGAATTGAAGCATGCCACCAAACGCGTTGCGATGGACTCGTTCATACTTCGACTTTCTGAGCTGTTATCCGTCCATTAGGGAAAACCAAGGGCCAAGAATGGGGGTCCCGCTTTGCATTTTCTTAACGGATTTTTCTGCTTTTTTTTCGCCATTAGCGTATTATTGAGCACCCCCACGTCTCCTCTGAACCCTTCCAGATCCTACTGTGATCGCTGCCTCTGACAATGAGAGCTCCTCTTGAAATATTAGGTCGGTCCATAAGTCTTGCAACAAACTGGCACAATTTTGATTTTGATATTTTTGTTACCTTTTTGTTTCGTTCATCCAGCATGATGCGCATCATCAATATCTACAACTTATTGCTACCTCAACTGAAGCTGTTCCATGCCTCTCTTGTGGAACTCTGTAGAATGCTGATCGAAGAAAGATTGGATGTCGACTTTGACATCATGATGGTAACAATAAGATTTTTTCTCTAGAAGGTGCTCTCGAGAGGTAGAGAGGTCTGCATCTGGTAGCAGGAGCTCAGGGCTATATGTTGGATATGAAAGAACTCTCCGGCCGAGGGTCCTCAAATTTTAGTGGATTTTCTCAGCAAGTGGTGGTTCAACAGTTTCGCAAAAGAGCAGACTTCGTCTTGTTTTTCTTTCATGATCAATGTGTTGCAATCGACCTGTGGAGGGTCGACTTCTCTGCTGACCGTCACATCTCCGTATAGGAGTTTCCACTGCTCAACTCCTCTTGTATTCCAATAAAAATCCGGGAAGGCCTGACTTGGACGAGGTTGAAGTTCAGCAGTCAGAACTCCCAAAGCGTTCGAGCTAGACTATCGCCGCTTGTTTATTTGTTAACACACTATAGCCTCTCCTCAACAACTGCAATGCGATGGATGGTCAATGGGAGAAACCATAGTAAGACGTCTTGAACATGACGATGTCAGATCGTGTTTGGAGCTGATCCGGGTTCATTGCATGTGGGATCCAAACTCTATATTTCCAGATCTTCACAAGACTTTGGAGATACCACGGTACTGTCTCCTTGTCACATCAGAATTGCTCTGGCAAATAATTGATAGTCCGCCCAGATCCCTTTTCAACAGAGTCAGTTAGAGCTTCGTGACTACCAGTCACCAGGTGGTTGGAGTGTTGATCATCTTTAAATAACAAAAAGTCAAAGCTGAGCAGATTGAGCGCCGGTGTACCGTGGATGGAAAGAGCGTGCCCCCGTCCATCCTCTGGTCAATCCTTGGTGTGGCATGACTTGCAGGACTTTCCGAGCGGTACTCGTAAAAAATTGAGGGCTCGAAGAGCTTCTTGCGAAATCGGTGTAATAGCTCTAACAAGAAGCGAGAGAGCGAGCTGGTCGGTTGCATTTGGCCATCTTAGCAAACATGTTGCAAAATTTTCGCAGATCTCCAAAAGATTTTCTGGCATTAAATGTAATTTGTTGCAAGACTCATGGACCGACCTAATACTCCGAGAGAGGGGCCTGTCACAGTGAGTGTTGCATTGAAGTGTCTTCCCGCGAAATAAAAGGGCTGGCTGGTTTATTCGTGGAGTCAACTCCACCAGACCTAACCGTATGCACTCTCACCACCGAGTAGGTACGTTTGTCTTGGCGCACTGTTTCTTTTAGGCTATCTTCTTCCGTTTTGTAGACTCCACCACCACCCAGAGGAGTAAAACCCATTTCCATTGTTTTGTGTCGGTTCGTCTTTGCTTCTTTGATTTTTCCTTTGCTGTTGGCCCACATTATCCCATCGATTATCGACCACCTACATAGGTAATATTAGAACGCGCACTCAATTATGCTCCTGGAGGAGCGACCAACAAAAGCGCCAATTTTTCTTGTTACAGCTAAATAACACTCAATATTGCCATCTACTCACCTCGATAAAATGATCAAATGGTACAGGATTTTCGTATGCCTGCAAATCAGTAGGGCGTCGCTGCATCCGTTGGTGTGGGATTCCTCGAGCTGCTATGACTACATCATCGATAACGATGTCCTCTTCTGAAACGATCCACTAGAATTTTTCGCCGTATTTATTTGTGATTGTCAACTGCTCTTCTTTGGCTGCAGTTTGCCTGGCGAAAGTTTCACAAGAATACTGTGTTACACTTCGCCCTAGGAGGGGCTCAAACTCAAAACAAGCCAAAACCAATCGGTAAAGCTTCCAGCTTCGCGTTCATTGCCGATTTCTGCTAACCGACTCATCACGTTATGCGTGCGAGTGCTGATGAGCATCGTGAACATCCCATGAAAACCTGAGTCGGGGTGGAACGATGCATCGGTAGCGTGGCTTTTAGCGCACTACCCGGTGAGCGAGTGGTCCGTTTGCGAGTTCCGCTTTGGGCGGATATTTTGTTCACAACCCAGCATTCTTGTGAATTTTTCATAGTCAATTCAAAACGAGATTCAAATTTTATTGAGAGCTTGCTAGCTCATTCACGACGGCCCCCTTTTCCACATTTCGGTCGCGTGGGACGGACGCGATTTTGAGAACGTCGCCGCCTCACCTCACGTCCGTGGATTTTCTATTGTAAACGAACAAAAACGTGAATGTCACCAAATAATTTGAGCAATTTTCAATGGGTAAAGGTTATCTAAGCATATGATAGTAGGATTTCGATCAAAATTATGAGAATTGGTACTGGAAAGGCAGAATTTTTTCGCTTTCGTCGCAGTGGAAGTTGAATGCATTTTTGCCTTGATTGCTCCAGAAAAAAATACGTGCCTATCACTCATAGAGATTTGTATTGTATTTACTTCTTCTACCCTTTTGTTTCAAAAGTTCATGAGAATATGAAGAAAAAGAAGAATTGAGCGAACCAAAAATTTAGTACGGTCCAGAAAACATTTACTAAACTGGAGCATATCTGCCCTTGCAGTGGATCAATATGTTTAGAGTTGCATACTATTCTCTGATTATTTCACTGATAGCGAAAAAACTATGATATCAGCAAATGGCAGGCAATTATCCGCTGGCAGACCATATGGGCTGCCATCGTCCCAGGAGCACATGCTGTTGGCAGCCCATATGGGCGGCCATCGGCGTGAATGTGCTAGTACGTGATATTGAATAAAAAATATTAAGATCGGATAAAGCAATATTCTAATAATGGAATTTTTATGCGTTGAATAGCATATTCTATAACGGATTTAACACGTTGACGACAGCGTGACGCGGTAACGCGTCCCGCTTTGCGCAGCTCGGGGGACATTGTGACGCGGTAACGCGTCCCACCCAAATCGTCCATTTTTCTTGCGATTGCGCGACTTATTCCTAAGGTCTTTGTACTCATCCTATAGGCCATATTTCAGAATCCCCAAAAACCGAATGGCTCACAGAAAGGCCAGATATTCCTTAGTTTGGCAGAGGTTTTCCAGAACTTACTGATATGTCTGCACAGTTTATTCCTCGTTTTCTTTTCGTTAGCGTGAACATATTGATAAAAGGAATAATATAAGCGAACACAAACCTATTCGTATGGGAAGATATTGTATGTGTTGTTACGGAAACAGCCACGTCCAAATTAATTTTGGAACCACTAAAGGGAAAGTGATTAAAATTTACCACTTCATGGCCTTAAAAGGTCATTTCGGTCGAACTTCTACTACTGTAACTCAGTAGAATTAGACAGATCAAACATTTCTGAAAACGTTTTATCGCATCTAAGTATTGCGTATTTACAGCTCATAATCCACGGATTTGGTGTGCGGCGGCGGCGCTTGCAAAAACCCAGGGCGCTCGATGTCGTCAACGTGTTAAACCATCTTGGGGCAGATGTCAAACTTCGCGACTAGTCGCTAGCGAGTCGCGCGACTCCTTAGCATTCCTTAGCGAATCCAATAGCTAAGGAATGCAGCGATGCGTTAGCGATCTTCGAGAATGGGTGCTAATCGTTGGCGTTTAGCTGGAATCGTAAGCGCATCGCTCGAATTGTTCGAGACGCCAGCGAATTGCACCATTTCTTAGCGATTGGGAGCAAGGACTGATCCCTGCCCAATCAATCCAGACGAAAAAACATATTCCTGCGAAAAAAATTACGTCTATTTTGTCAGTCGATCGGAAGGGTTCCCGACTTCATGTAAATACTCTAATAATGAGCCAAGGTAGAGAATAGCGAAAGTTACTATTCCCGTTCAACGTCCGTTGCCATCATTCAGGCACTTCCTCGATTCGTTCCTCCCAAATGGGCGATTGCTAGGACTCATAGAAGTATTCGAGCGCCTCTCTTACCTCATTCTTCGTCTGGAAGGTTTCTTCCAGTGCACAACACTCTAGCACGCCATAAGGCTTCAAGTTCTACCAATTATCCTCGCACTAAAAAGGGAGTAGTGGTGTACGGCGGAGTCAGGACTGTTTTGTATGTGAGAGGCCTGGGTCAACACCGGCCGGCCGTACTTCTTCAGCTCAACATCAGGCACTTCACAGTAGACGGTTGTAAGGGGAAATGATGCCGGTTACCGGTCCACGACTGGTTGGAATCGCTGTAGTTCCCTACAGCCCAAACACTGCTCTGTCCGATCAGCGCCTCTTCAGCCACCTTTTGCGCTTCCTGAATGGTGAAGATTTGAGAGGGAGAATCATTGAAGGGTCTTCAAACTCAACACCCCTCTACATGCGTAGGCAGAATACCCTTGAAGCTGTCGAATATGTTTACATGATACCAGTAATTGCAATTTTGCAGCTCACATTTAGAAAATTTGAAGTGTCAATAAATCTTATCATAAAGGAGCGTTCAGAGTTAGCGATCGTACGTGCGATTAGGCGATTAGCCTATAAAGGAAAACAAACTCAACGATTCGGCGATCAGGCCAGTGGCCCGGCAATGGGCGGAGCAACAAATTGATACGTATACTTTCCTTGTCGCCTACACGCCTAATCGCCGAATCGATCGTATACTTTCCCTTCTGAATCATCTCGCCTTATCGCCTGATCACGCGTGCGATCGCCAACTATGAACAATCCGTGAATTGGAAAATAATGAGCGATGCCTCATGGAACTTTACCTACCGTCTTCTTTTCGAAATCGTCGGCGAATCGACGGATGCGATGAGATGAATTTGTATGAAGCAACTGTGACGGCACCACTGCATAGGCTGGGACAGTCATATATCCATCTGAAGCTGGTAAAAATAGAATTTGGTGGGAAGTAGAACTGAAGAATACATCAGGAGGGGTCCGGATGAACGAACCGAAAAATCCGATACCCTTCATTGGAAATGCCATATGATAGAATGAGAATTCCCAATCTGTTTTTGAAATTAGTGAAAGTGTTCCACGAAAAATAAAACACAAAACTGTCATTTTGTGGGCCAATCCCTCCACCTTCCGCGGTGAGCTTTCAAGGGCTTCCAAGTATCGCAGCATGGGCAAAGAAACCAAAACACCATAGTCTCCGCTATTACATGACCCACTATAAGCAAGCTTCTGTGAGTTGTGAGGAAGTGACGTGTCACTGGCACACCGACTGGTTCATTATAAAACCTCTAGAAATTATACTATAACCCACTTGCATACCAAACAACCGCAACAGAAGCAGCACCAGCAGCCGAAAAAGAATGTCATCGTGAAAATTCCTAAGAAGATTGTCAACTGCTCACGTGTTTTTCCTGAAATCACATTTGCTTCTATTATCTTTCGCCTGACTTATAAGGGAGAGGAGGTGGGAGAACAAAATGGAATCTCCATTCTCTTCATTTTCAAAAATGAAGTAACCACACTCTGGTGAAATTCAACTGTATTCCCACCTCCCTTCTACTCGGAGGACACCAAGGGCTGGGTGCAGCGAGTCCAAGCTAGGGAATGAGACCATAACTCTGCATTTGTGGCCTATTCTTAATCACGAGAGGTGGTCATTGACCAGAGTAGGACGCAGAGTTTTGGCGGCCCATCCCCGAGTAGGGCCTTGCTGCACCCGGCACCAGAAGACGGCGCAGAGTGAACATGATTGGTTGACTGAGCACAGTGAGGTACCCGACAGGAGGACCCGTCGCGCGACGACAAGGCAGCGGACGAGTCGCTGCGCTCACTGTACCGATTTAGCACCAAGCTAAATCGAATGTACTGCAGTGCATCCCATATCACAGACTGCGACTCGTCCGCACACCCATCCTTGTCTCTTTCTCGCCATGCAACGGGCTTCCTGTCGGGTGCCCGGGCACAGTGAGATGTTCGATTTCTTTGCCTTCATGCCTACACACACGGTCTTCCTCAGTTTTGCCATTTCTCGGTAATCAAGACGGTAAGGTTGTTCACTTGAGGACGGAGTCAGAGTTCACATTTGACCAATTTCAGAAATTTTATCGACCCCAGTTTCATAAGCTGGTCCCGCCATCTCGCACCATGATTACTTCCATAGTATTTTGAGATCAGTCGAGACACTGTAATCCTGCTCATATTCTCCTACCAAAACAGCCGTCATCGATCTTGTGAAATCAGGTAGGGGAGGGGGAGAGGAATTATCTAAAATAAGCGATTTTTCTGATTCCGCCCACTTCACACCCTTTTCGCAAAGATTCGCCAGTAATTCGGGAAAAAAACTTGCCGAAAATAACTCCTCCCCCAGCCGTATAACCACGCCCTTTCCCTCTCACAAATATAGCTACTCCTACGAGCTTTCTGAATAGAAGGGAGTCAACTCTACCTCTAAAGGAGAGTTGACTCTGCTTGAAGACATCGACTTTTCATCTGCTCCACGAGTGAGGTAAGAAGCTGTAGTAAGCGGTAGCCCACAAAAATTCATTCTTTAAAAAAGTCAAGCCCAGACCGATGATTCGCACTGGCTGGCTGACAGGGAAAGTCCCTCAGGTCGCCATGGCCATTCAGGAAGCGATGTATACGCCTAGATGTATCTTCAAACGCTGATCTCAAATCTACCTTCCAAAACTGCTAAACGATTCTCTGAACGGAGTTATGAAAGAAAACAGCGCAACGGTACTGGTCGGGACTCACAGATGAGATGTCGTAGGGTCGGTCACTTATAGTGATTACTGTTTTGCATTCATCAGGAATTCAGTTAAACAGGTTAGCAAAAGCAGTTTAGTTGTATTCTCGAAGAACTGAAACAGTAAACACAATAAGAGACTGATCCTACGACGTTTTAACTGTGAACCCCGACCACTACCGCTACGCTGTTTTGTTACATAACTCGGTTCAGAGAATCGTTCAGCAGATTTGGAAGGTAGATTTGAGATCAGCATTCGAAGATACATCTAGGCGTATGCATCGCTTCTGAATGGCCATTACGACTTGAGGGACTTTCCTTGTGAAGTTCGAGGCGGCAGTGCACTGGGATCATGAGCCACAACAACGTTGTCCGGACTGTGTGTTAGCCGGGTATTGCACAGTCTGTGACAGGTACTATAAAGAAGCGCCCATGAGTGGGTGAGGCTCCCATGTAGAGCTGATCGCCGACAACGGTTAGCTCAATATTTTGACGGAGATGGGAGTAGGGGTTGATTGTGATTGCAAAGCGACGTCTCGGGATTATTTTGGACCTCCATTCGTTTCTTAAACACATGAGAAATACGCGGTATGATGCTCGCCACTAGTAGAGAAAATCCCCATTGCTCTTACTCCTTTTCTTTACTAGTATTTATTAGGAAATCTTATGATCTTCTGAAGACAATATGCCAACCTTTGATTATGGGCTCATTGATTTCATCCTCTGAATCCAATAAAATTCGTATGACCATAACCACCGTTAGGTTTACAAATGTAACCTGAAACGAATAATTACCCTAGGTCTGAGAAGATCTCAATAAAATTGATTTCCGAATCATTCTCCGTCAGCGACCCAGTCTTGGACAACTTAGAGTGGAATAGTGACAAGTGGTGCTGCTTTCTACACGCACAGTCTGGCTATCGAATCCCGAAGCCAACCAGACATTCCAGGCTGTTGACAGGTACAC
>KZ345069.1:104401-123242 GCA_002352805.1 Teladorsagia circumcincta | reverse complement strand
TGTACAATAAAGACTCTACCTAAACTCTCCTAATTTTTCGCGGCCTTGGACCGAGTTCTTTAAGAGGAGTATGATCTGTGATGCTCACTACTCGGACACCAGCAACTGTAAGACCTTTGACACATGTCATACGTCCAGGACCAAGACCTTTCACCTGAAAAACCCTTAATCATACCTCTGAAAAATTTCTACTTCGCCATTTGACTGACCTGCACACGTACTGTCCGAACTCCTCTTCGAACGAGACGTTGACCGGCAGCGACTCCTGTTGTTTGACCAGCAATTGTAGTTTTCTTACGGGCATGTTTGAATCCTTCCAGCCGACACGACGTGTATATGATTACATGATTCTTAAGGAATAAAAATAATACGAAAGAAACCCAAATTTCATGTATGATTTGACGTGGACCTGGGAGATGTCAGAGTATGCAAATCGAGCGATTTGCTAGCGAGTCGCTGGATACGAGCGTCGCGCCAGCAAGCCGAACGTTGCACCAGCGAAGCGAGCATTGCACCAGCAAATCGGAGTCGAACTATGTACCACCGGCTCAATAGTGGCGCAACCGAACGTTCAAAGGAAGTCCCGCCACTTTCAAACAGAGTTTATTGTCCAGTGACGCTCGATTCGCAAAATCTGACACTGCCCTACGAGGTCGTTACGACAAGTGGCGCCTTCCAGCTTTTCGCGCCGAATTTTTTTTCGCTGCGGCACCCCAGATCCACCTGCTCAAAAGGAGCCGGTGTTGCTGTACCAAAAGGATTCGGGCTGCGAAAAGCGGAAAAGTTGCTCTCTGTCGTAGCGAAGCACACCCGACATATGGTTCCAAAAATGAAAACCAAAAAATGTAAGATTTCACAAAGACACTCACTTTTTTGTCCATTACTGTGACTAAAGTATTGTTTTTGGTAGCTTTGATGTACACAATAGGTAGATCACAGTATGGAATTCCATCAAATTCTGTTTTCATTATCTCGGCAGTAGGAAGTCGCGAATCTACGCTTTGAAGATTGACAGCAGTAAACCGCCCTGCTCCAGCCGTGCCTTCCATGACTTCCTGGAAATAACCTCAAATAAGTTTTAACTGATTTAACTTTTACGTGTTCAACTTATTTCAAACCTAATACTGTAGTCTAGAATTGTCACGTCTTACCAGAGCAGCCCCAGTAATTTTTGTGCCAGCTCGGTGAGCGTCCCGAATACTGTCCAGGAGCGTAGAGGAAATGGAAAGAGGACGAGTCTGTAAAACAGGCAACGTCGCATGCCTACTCAGTAGAAGCCTAGAGAAGTCAGCTGCCAGCCGCCTAACAGCAGCACACATGGTTAACCTGAAACAAGACGAAATATATGAAACCACCCATTGAACAAAATCAACACGGAATGCTTAATCGTTGGTAATCATAAGTACGCGATCCAACTATTAGTTTCCTATCACATGGTGCTTGGCCCACGCCAAAACGAGAAGTAACATTCAACCTTTCCGTCATTCGGCATGCGCCATGCACCCAACTGCCATCCAAAATCGCAATAGCATGTGATTGCAAGTGGACCTTTGTAATGTTGTGGGGTCAGCCTATGTCTAAACCAGTATTCTTATTAACTCGAAAAATCGCTGCTTTTCAATTCCGTTTCCACCAAAAATATTTTTTCTTCAGGTTCAGAACCCTTCATGAGGTGCTGAGTAAACCTCTCACGTTTACGGCAGGCCTACGCAAAGAGAAAACGTTCCCTGTCAATTCATGCACTCAATCACTTCATTATCTTCTACACTACGGCTAAGCTGCTTATAATGAAAATCACCTAGAAAAGAAGGAGGAACTGATGTACAGCTAAACTCAAACTCCATAATTGGCAATCGCACAAGTCGACCAGCACAACATAACAAAACAGATGCCCGCCAGGTTTACGGATTACTTGAGCTTTCCTTAATGGTCCTGCTGCGAATGGCTAAAGCGCAGACGATCAGAGAACAGAGCCGATTGCATCCTCTAATGGTGCCAAATAGGAAATACGTAAACCAGGAGACTGGACGTGGGGGTGGAAGGGGTTCTTGACCAGTTACAGTGGCAAAAGTTTGAATTTGTGAGATAACAGTAGTCATAAGTCAATGCATAGGCAGGAGAGTGCAGGCGAGAGCACCAAATTTGGGCGATTCGAAGGATCGAGTTCAAGTAGTCCGTCGACCCCCAAGACCACGCGGCCAGTCACGCAATCTCCACGGCTAGAAAGTGGGAGGGGCTAGTCATGATCTCACGAGTTGGCACCTATACAAATCTCATCAGCGGTTTTGCAAGGTAAGTTTCCGCCTCAGTGAGTAACCATCAGTGACACTTCATGTTTTTGTAAAGAGCTCAAGCATTTTGTCATTCTACTAGCAGCCAAAACAGAACCCATCTGGCGCTACTGCTTTGGGATGGCGCATCTCGCGTAAGGAAAGGCAGAGCCGTGATCCAATAAGTGGAGAATCCCGCTCGTTTTACGAGTTAACTTACTGCGTCCAAAATTCATGATATTCAAAAGCGACATTCATATTTCAACAAGCTGGTAGAACTGAAGACTACCGGCAACCAAAAATAAGATAAAAGTCTTCAATTGATGTTAAAATAGAAGCAAAGTCACGGAAAAATACCGTGCAGTTCTCAGTTCCGAATAAACAGTATAACTTTTATTACTTGAATCTTTAAATTGTAAAATTCGATGTTGAGATCAGTTGCAAACAAATAAAACAAACATATATTTACAGCTATAAGAATATGTACATAGAAATATAAAATGCGTATATTTCTTTCTAATTCTTATAAATGATACTATCGCCAAATGTAGTTGTTGTATTCGAAGGCGCCGCCTGCTGACAGAGCGATATCTTCGTCATCGCTTAGGACCTGAAGTAAACGAGTGAAGTGAGTGATTAAATGGATCCAGAAAAATATGATATAAAAACACAGAATGGATTCGACAACGCACCATGTAATGTTCAGCCCTTGAATTTCGTTGAGGCTGCTGCAACATTCAGGGATTTTTATAGACAGAAGAAAAAACTGAAGTATAAAGTCCTACCTCAAAGGGTAACATTGATCCTGTTGTAGAAGATTCACCTTCCGTTTGGCAGAGTTCGTCTGAAAATTGCAAATAAATTGACAAATAATAAACTGATATGACTAGCCTTATTTACTTCGGAAGCCATTCGTATGAGCACGATCCGGTGATGGAGAAGTGTGCCCTATCATAGGCCTGAGGGTTTTCAAACGTAGCAAAACGTAATGCAAACTGAACGCTGATACAGAGTTGGCAGAATCCTAAAATAAATGAAATAAATAGCAGTTATGCAGACCCAAATCCTACACCCACAAAACTTTGTCACCCACCAGAACCTGGTTCTTCAGAGAGTCTATCTCCAACAACAACTTTTGCAGAACGTCTTCTTTGGAAAGAGCGGTGCCTCTGGGTACATAATTCCTCCGTGCATGAACCGTTACTTCTAAACTTGGACGTTTTTTTTTTTCAGATAGTGAAGTAAAATGGTTGAAAATCACCTCGTGATGGACTCGGTGGATGAAGACGACCGGTTTCAACAACCCCATCGACATCAACATATTCATCTGAAGTAATGTAGTCATAGAAGCTTGAGCTCTTGATTGAAAAGTTTGAACTGGTTTATATCCAATAAAAAAAATAAACCAATGCACGGCAAAACATTATCCTTAACATGATTGGTTTGACGACCCTCAAAAATGATAGAAGTTTCCCAAATGAGGGAAGGCTTAGTTCAAAATAGATAATAAATTAACAATCAGAATAAATTATCTCATATGAACCTTATCAGAAAATCGATAAATTCACTGCCATGTAAGGAAGCACCCTATTTTGCCTGATAGAAATGAGAATTACCTGCGCTATCTTCAGCTTGGTGGAGGCTATCAGACAGTAAAGGTTTCTTAGGTGGTGGATATGATCCGTCATAAGTGTCGAATTCCTCAGCTTTCTCCGGCGTAACACACTAAACTTACTCTATAACGGCAAAACATTGTTGCTGTTTTACTCATTCAGTGACCAAAAGCCCTTACCGCGCAATCTTCTTGACACTGTTCGACTCGACTCTCACGTTCGGCCTCTAAGATACTTTCATGTGGTACGAACTCGCCATTCTTCATGCGAACTTTCGCTGTGAACACGATGGGTCTAGGCCAATTCTGTAAAGGAATATCAGTCCCGGAAAGAAATATATCAAAAAAAAAATCGTTCCAGGTTTACACCCATTTGAAGGGTTCAGTTACTACCTACCTGTTGCACTGCAATCTCTTCGGTAGTTTTCTCATTCAAAGGTCGAACTCTTGGAACTCCCTCACGAACAATGCCAACCATATCGAGTAATTCCTCCTCCCATATTTCGCAAGTAGTCGGAATGCCCTCAACTTCCCACCTGAAATACGGATGGAATATGAGACCATCAAATATGTATTATAGCTCGGAGTTGAGTTTAACTAACTTCTTCGTAGCGGTAACGTGGATAGTACGTAACTCCTCGTTGTCGACAAGGCACGCCCTCTGCGCGTAAATGTTCTCATTTGCATACGGAAGGAAATGTTCTGAAACAGGTGAAAACTCACAGCTCATGATACAGTATGAATGCAGATTAATGCCCTACACATTTTAAATAGTGCAAGGGTTAGTATCAAATACATCATATGAAGCACTGAGTTGCTCGATAATCAAATAAAATGAATTACGCCTCGTTTGAAAGATGAAATAGACTCATTCGATTCGACCATTCGTTTGATTTATGATATATTTATAAAACTGTACTCAGTGAATTTTTTAAGTTCGCAGTAAAAGTTCTGGCAAATAACAAAACCAACTTCGACACCGAAGACTGGAGGCCTTCCTATCAAGAAACGCTAAAAACTTCATCCTTCTAAGGTCTTCATGTCAAAGCAGCACAGCGGAACATATTTCAGCGTGAACAATGTTGG
Source organism: Teladorsagia circumcincta (assembly GCA_002352805.1). Lineage (NCBI taxonomy): Eukaryota > Metazoa > Nematoda > Chromadorea > Rhabditida > Trichostrongylidae > Teladorsagia > Teladorsagia circumcincta. The sequence continues at coordinate 118,274 of KZ345069.1, read as the reverse complement.
AATTCCCAAGAAGGAAATTATTTCGAGAAGATAATATGCGCAAAACACGTATGAGGGAATACAACAACCGCTATAGTGACTAGAAAAAAATGATAGCAGTTGATTTCCTAAATAATAGGCGAAAAATCAGGAAAAATAGACCGTAAATTTTTACGGATAATCACTCGGCAGAAAGGAAACCGACGTCTCAAATAGTCGATAATGTCAGCACTGCTTTCGCCTTCCATTTGCCGTTGGGCTATGATTGATTTGATGATTGGTGGAAGTCGCATTCGGATATCATGTCCGTAGTGATCTCCACACATCTCGATAGATACACGGCTGAAATAAACAAGGTTAAATTTCTGGTTCAGGTCTACAGCTGGAGCGTGAAGTTCCAGTTGGAAAGAGCAAGAGAAACTCGATACAACTCTGATCTTATGAGCTTTGTGTCTTACAAAAGAGAACCCGCAACACCTTCTTCTCCCATACTCCCCTTTCGTTCAAGAACCAATGCCATTACGACGTAGAAGCTTCTCCTACTGAATAGAGGAGAGCAGTTTCCTGAACAACATCACCGTACCGGCCGTCTCTACAGAGATTCCCGTTCAGACCGTTGTTAGCTGAGGTTTTTGACACAGAGCCGTTGCAGAGCCAGCCCTTACGGGATCTGCGTTGAGGTTGGAGAAAAGCACAGACCAGCAACTTACTTTCCGAATTTACCAGCAAGAAGAACAAAAAGATTATTCTCAAAACTTTCTCAAATTTTTGACAAAATGAAAGGAAAGAAAATGATATCAAAACGAGACCACCGTACCCGTCAGCATGCTGAGTTCCATGAATAAACGCCGTGCACGTATGACCCATACGATATGGCCCAATCCGATCACGATCGCTACCTGTTGCATTACTTGAATTCACGAACCCACTCCTAGAGAGAATGTGGTGAATTCGAAACAAAAAATGCTGAGGTTTTGAACTCAACTAACCTATTGCACGCCATAAAGATACCCTTGCCACGCTGACGCCTCTTTGAGCCGGATTTATGCCGAAAATGTGCGCCTCCTTTCAATTCTAGCCAACGAACAAAACGCTGAACAATTCATCCACGATACTCTCACACAAAAAGCAGAAAAAAAGCAGCGAGAAACATCGACAATCATGATGACCTGCGATTTCTGGTAAAACTCACTTTGAACTCATCCATACTAGAAAACGTTAACTCGTGGATTTGAGGATGCACGTCGTGTTCTATACTCAGATGTTCGTGGAAGGCTGTTCGAGTAACAAATTCCATGTAGCACACACCACAGCAGTAGTACCTCTTTCTAGTGGTGTCTCCAAAGGTTTCATCTTTAGAATTTCCGGCACGGCACTGTAAAATAATAATAATAATAATAATAATAATAATAATAATAATAATAATAATAATAATAATAATAGACATTATAAGGAAAGGTTTATCGTTATTTTGCAATTATCTCCCTGAAAATGGATGTTTCTCATGCTGTACTTCGATTAAATCAAAACCTACTTAGGTGTGAGCGGCAAAAATGGCTCCTTTTATAACGACAACGAAGTTCGAAAAGGAGATAAAAGCTCAGGCACTCTTCCAGTAAGGGGAGAACTGGTGGTGCGCGATGCTCTAATCGCATTTTAGCTCGAGGAACCTTCAAAATTACGAATTGCTAGCGACTTATTTAGTACACACTTTGGGTTGTTGCATGTTGTGCATGTTTTATTGCTAAATTGTGCGAAAATCGTGAATTAGGGAACCGATTTCTCATCCTTAGGTAAACCTAGGAAGGTGGAGGAAACCCAAGAAAAGTGAAAACTGCTCACGCTTCACGAGAATCCTCTTTCCCTTTAGGTTTGGTCCCAGAAAAGCTAATACAAACATTCTCATGGTGGTTTCGATAGCGTTAGGCCTCTGCGCCACAACGCTCCCACTCCGCTACTGGAAACAGCCTAATGCCGTCAAATGATGGAACACCGCTCTTACTCCCCAATCAACATATTACATTATGCCGTCTTTTCCCAGAGAAGTAGGAGCACTGCCCTCCACTACAAGCAGTTATACCTAGTGGCAAAACCCTTGAAAATCCTTTTCGATCACTGTTCACCACAATAAAATTACCCCGTTAGTTCGATGATAGTCTATCGTCCTTAGCGCGATCAGCTTCCCGCAGCCATATGGACATCGATTCCGTATGCCGGCTGTTGGATGCCGACGCGGTGCAGTTTCGAGAACCACAGATTCACGCTGAAAAATAATGTTTCTTAATAGCATATGAGATCACTAAATGAAATCAATTATAAAGAAAAGCACACATGGTCAAATTAGCACTGTTAAATCATCGCAGGGTGAGAACCGGCAAAATCGGAGGTGCCAGCCCCACTTTCATTTATAAATGATTATCTGAGGGTTTTTTCTCTCCTGAGTCCTTTAAAGCAACAGTCTCAGCAGGGTTCTAAAAATTCTATGCTATGCGGTGGAAATGTTGCGCTAGCCCTAATCAAGACCATAGGAAGTGTCACTAACCAAAAAACTCACCTTAGAAAACCGCAAAGAAGCCAGAAAGGCGCCGTTGACAGGGACGTTCGCAAAGACCTTAGGGAACGCCCATTTGCCAATCATTGCCGCGCTTTTTCATTGGTTTCACTTGCTTATTTCATTTGATTGTTGTATTTCTATTCTTATATGATGCATATGTCTCTAATTGTATTAGGGCAAATGCGGTTGAAATCCGACGAGCAAACTAGTTCAGACAACTCGTCAACCAGGAGAAACCTGTTTAAAAGTTTCGCCGGCGCATTTCTTTGTTTCTTCCCTTATCACCAGTCAACTCTTTACCTACAACTTCGTTACCGACCGTTTAACGCCTCGAATCCGTTCTGAGACTGCTGTTCGAATGAACCTCAGAAGTTTTATCATCATGGTAACATAACTCCAAACTAGGACAAAAAAGAGGTTTCTGCATTCAATATCCATTGGGTTCGTGCATTCCCTTTCCACAAAACTCATTGCCCGAGCCCAATAGTTGCGAAGATGCCTTTTCAGAAAGATCCAGGAGTCGATTCCTTGACCTTGCAACTGCAAAGGTGTTGCAGGCGCTCATGTCCTTACATGGGGGTCTTTCAGGAGAAGTCACGTTTTTTCAAAACGGTTTTTTGCAAATTGTAGGGACATGTGTATGGACCACGAAACCATGTTTCGTTTTCGCTGAACGGTTTTGGAAGTACCGAAAAAAGAGTGAATAGTACTCTTGATGGTTCGATCCCCCAGCGACTTAATTTTGCATTCGGGTTGGCGGCTACTATGGATCTGAACATGAACATGATATCTGGACATTCAGCGCCATTTGGCACCAACCCGTAGGCGTCAATACAAATGCAAAATATAGTCGCCAGGGTGCATCAAACCATTAGCAGTAGCTCATGCTTCTTTTTTGGCACTGCTTAAACCGTTTAGCGAAAATTAAAGATGGTTTTGTGGTTCATGCATGCGTCATTACAATATACAGGTCACCGTTTTGAAAAGCGCGGCTTACCCTGAAAGAGTCCCCTTGTTAGGGGGAGAGACACTCAAAAAAGGGTCAATGGTAAGTAACACTAGGGTTGAGCTCAGGAGGGGAGAAGCGTCAAGGGAAACGCTGATTGGGGTCTATTCCAGTTAGGGGGGCATCATAATGCAGTTTTTTCCAGAAAGCTGCGGTAACCCCGAGCCAGGAGAATGTAGGCAGTCCAGGGGTGGGGGGTGAGGGCAGTCACTTGACATGCATGTGAAACTGGAATGTTCGGGTTTACCTAAATTCGCCAAGAAACTGCACCATGCCGCCCGCCCTAACTGGAACAGACCCGCTGATTGCTCACATTCTTCCACAGAATCTCTTTCCCCGGCTTGGTCCCAAGTGCTCCTGGCTCGCTTACTTGAGTGTCCCCCCTCCCAACAGCAAACGAGATAAGCGTCATTGAGTAGAACGGCGGTGTCACAAGAACTTGCATAGGCCACCTTATACAGAAAAAATCGGAAAACCGCTGCTTGCGAACTGATTGCAATTTCGGGCTTGCTAACTTCAAATCACAAGTCGGCCTCCTTGTGAGAGAAAATAGAAAGAAAGTATATCGCTATAAATCCAACAATCATGGAGCTTCTATCTAGAAAAAGTACTGCCAAGCTGTAAATATCAACTAAAGGGAGAACAATATCAAAGAATTCGAAATAAAGCTGAATCGAAGCCGAACTAACCTTGACATCAACACATTCATAGCCTCCAACGTCAACTTCCTCGATCGCACCGATATCCTCAAGTTGCCGTGCAGCCATTGCGTTCTTTGGCTATGCGGCTTGGTACAATTTTCTGTGAAAACTGCGCCCCAACAACGTGACCTGTGCGTTCCGGTGAAACTCGTCCATTTTCTTCGCGGCTGGGTGCCGCGCACGACTCTCAGGCCGTCCTTGTTTGTGATTGTGGTACTTCAAGAAATTGTAGCACTCATTTCTGAAAGATTACGTGATTGGCATGTGGAAGTTCGTTGGACCGCATTCATACCTATGTTTTTGTAATAATAGGAGAATCCGCTAAACGTCATTTCGGAGATTCTCCTTGGTCCGTACTGATCACAAAGTCCTCTGAAAAAAGCTTAGGGCTCTATGGAAGTGCGGCAAGCACGCCGCATTTTCTGGATACGGTAGGCACGTCCAAGGGCAGCGGTCAACCGGAAGGCTTGGTGATTCGACGTTTGTAGTGTTCTCTGGGCTCTCTCGTGCATACGCACTATTACAGCATCCATGCTTTCTTTCCTCCCTTTAAAAGGCTTAGGGAAAAATGCACAAAGTATGTGCTTCTCTGTCTGGACTCTCACGCGTTGGTTGACCCCTGCCCCGTGGCCGTAATACCATCACATACATTTTGCGCCTACTGGTCCAAAAATACGGCGTGCTTACCACACTTCAATAGCACCAAGCTTAGCTACAATTCGATTGATTCCTATCTTCTTACTTATTTTGTGGGTCGTCAAGGCCGTCTGAAACATGGGGATCTTCTATGGCAATTTGTTCTAGTGGTGCATCGAATATGATGTAATTGACGTCAATACTTCCTGGCGGGATGCGCCACGAACTCGACTAATCCAAAAGGACGAAGAGACATTGAAAGTTAATTGACCTTCGCTATGATTGTGGGAACCACCCAGTCCAGGCTGAGTTCCGCGCCATGGTAGGGCTACATCTCTATCATGCGCGGAACTCAGCCTTCTGTTGTGAATCAATTCCATTTGAACTGTATTTGCTCCACATTTTTGTGATTCTTTTATGGCCATCTTGATCGAAAACTCGTTCCACGAAGGGACGCAAAACGAAAGGTTGGCTGTATTCGGGTATTACGTCACCTCCCGGATTCATGCGTTCTTCTTCCACCTCCTCCCCTTCTACGTGTTTCAAGCACGACCACTTACAGGAAATTCAACGAAGAGTAGACCCAAGGAACAGAATAATTAGGTACTCTTCATGTTTTTGAAATAAATCTTCACCGAGCAGGTGAGAATTGACCGATCTGAAGGCAATGATTACGAAAGATTCTTAGGTATTTAGTTCGAGAGGGACGCGGGCCAGTAGCGGAAGAAGCAGAGTAGTAAAGAACAGGCAAAAAGGGCAGGAACCCCTTTTCTTCCAATTGATTTTCGACTATGGACGAGCCAGCAACCAAGGAAGATTGCCGACATCCGATTAAGAAAGCATGCTTCGATCGGCGCATTACCTGGACTAACCGAAGATACGGTCGCTTGAGGAGAACTGCTCCTTCAAAGTGAAATTGGCGGTGTTGCCACTGGCAATACTCCGCTGGGCGGAGCCCTTTTAGGGTTTTACAGATTCAGATTGGAGCCTAAGTGAACTGCGGCTAGCTCACAGTTCGCTGCGATTACACCTACTTCGCTACTATTGCCGTTCAGCTACTGCTTCCACCGACGCACACATGATCACACTTCTCCAAGGCACACTACTTATCGAAACACTGCTGCTTTGAAATCCATCTAGATCGGTTGATGGGTCAGTGCTGGCTACTGGAAACACCAATACCAGTAACAAGTTGAACCTCTATTTCATTCGCGAGTCAGTTTGTGGAGGCAGGCATTATGAATGGTGGGGAGAGCGACAAAAAAAGAGTCACTACCCCCTGATTTATACGATATTAATTAAATTTGCTTACTTTAAATCGAACCATCCCGACCGTAAATTAGAGAGCCATATTTCCTTGGTGGTTGGAACATGTGCACGGTACGAGCTCAACGAAGTTACCGACGGTCGGCACACGACTACGAGGTTATCTGAAACGCTGGTCAAAAGCGACTTAGCATATTCGGAGCGAGTGTCTCTAGAAACCTATCCATTATCAACCGATCGAAGAATTGCGTAGCAGCTTCAGGCTGGAGCGTTTACGGTAGGCGCTCTAGAGCTTGACGATGATGACAGATGCCGTCATATTTTGATTCGGTGTGGGGGAAGTGACTTTTTGATTCCCCCCCCCCGCCTAGATATGTACAGTAGCGCTCAAAAGTCTTCGGCCAAATGCTTTTCCGACCGTAACTTCCTTTCTGCTGCATCAATTTGGTTCAATTTTTGATATGTTTTGCGGACAATCCTGCCTCACAACGATAGCATATCACTGCCGGATTGGAGGACGAGCGAAGAACGAGAAACGCATTTTACTGGAAATCCCCGAGTATGACCTAATGCCAAGAAAATATCAAATTATTGTGAAAATCTTATTACTGAACAAAACAATCGAACGAATAATGAGGAACAATAAACTGATCCGAAACTTTGTCGGTAACCTTTAAAAGCCACTGAATTCTCAACACGGCCTGGGTATGACATCGGTACATGAATTCACTGTGTACAGAGACCACTTCCCCCATTTTTCTTCATATATGACAAGTTTTTGGCCATGAGTGTGGCTCTTTTTCCTGCCAAAGGTTTTCTCACCTCTTCCCATAGTGCTTCGATAGCGCTCAGGGCAAGCGTACGAATTTCTTCTTTGGCTAAAAGCACGCCATGCAGTCCAGATCACCCTTGCATAGTAGAGTTGTGGAACTTTGTGTCAACCTATTGCTAGAAAACGAAGTCGGTACCGTACAAGTGCCATACCCGTAGACGCACAATACCTTCTATAATCTATCTGACACATGCGCACTCAATGCGCACTCACCACTTCTCGAATCCTGTGAAGTTGTTAGAGTGGCAAGTGGTAGGGAATTAAATGGGTCTGCGCACGATTGAACTCGTGATCCCCGCAGGGCTCCAACGTCATCTGGAGCGACGTGAGCAACTTCAGAATGCTTGGCGCAACAATGCAAGGCAAAACTTTTCGATCCAGGGTGTCAGGTGCCTTCCGTGAAACGCTTGGTTGTGATGGTGCTTAAGAGGAGCGACTACTGCATGGGAATCGGGAAGTGATAAGTGGTGATGTATCAGATAGATTCCAGAAGGTGTTGGGCATCCACTGGTATGGCATCTGTACGGTATTGACCTCGTCTTCTAGCAATAGGTTGTCACAAAGCACCACAACTCTACTATGCAAGAGTGATGTGAATTGCATGGCGTGCTATTAGCCAAAAAAGAAATTCGTACGCTTGCCCTGAGCGCTATCGAAGCACTATGGGAAGAGGTGAGGAAACCTTTGGCAGGAAAAGGAGCCACACATGGCCAAAAACTTGTCATATATGAAGAAAAATGGGGGAAGTGGTCTCTGTACACAGTGAGTTCATGTACCGATATCATGCACAGGCCGTGTTGAGGTTTCAGTGGCTTTCAAAGATTACCGACAAACTTTTGGATCAGTTTAATGTTCCTCATTATGCGGTCGATTGTTTTGTTCAGTAATAAGATTTTTACAATAATTTGAAATTTTCTTGGCATTAGGTCATACTCGAGGATTTCCAGTAAAATGCGTTTTTCTTCTTCGCTCGTCCTCCAATCCGACAGTGATATGCTATCGTTGTGAGGCAGCATTGTCCGCAAAACATATCGAAATTTGAACCAAATTGATTAAGCAGAAAGGAAGTTACGATCGGAAAAGCATTTGGCCGAAGACTTTTGAGCGCTACTGTATGTAAGGATAGAGGCAGGGAAAGTCATTCCGCTCATGACGCGCATCAGCAAAGTCCCACGTCTCGAGATAGTTGTCTTTCCTATTGCGAAATTTTCGTAAAAGGTCTCACGACCAAGGAGTAGACGATGAAATCAACTGAAAGAGAATAGTCATTGTTTGCTGCCCTCACGCTCTTTGAAATCAACATAATGCTGCGTAATTTACTCGAACGGGACACTGGTGAGCAGGCTCCAAGGAATCGCGGCTTTGTGCCTTGATCGTGAGAACCCCTGCCATTTGCTATTTGGTCGATGCCTCTATGGTTCATGATCCATGCGCAATGTCGCCACGGAGTGAGACCGCCAAGACGGGCTAGTGGTGTGGGTGGAAGCTTCTTGGAGATGCGACACTGGTCTCATGCGAGGTAAGCTAACCCCGTTTGGGGTTCCTGCTGGAACCATATGCTGAATGTTGAGGAGGGGATGGGGTCCCAACGGTCGACGGACTTATCCAACTCTGCCCTTTAAACCGCCTAACTTTGATGCTTACCTCGGGGCTAAACCTTGGAGTGCCTGCGAGAGAACGCAGTTTCGTCTATTCTCCAAGGTTCAGTCCAGAGGTAAGCAAACCAGCCCTTTTGGCGGAGCTGCTGACGTAGCTGCACCACTTCCATCATCACTCTTCTACCATTCCGACCTTGAACCTCCTGATTCCCATTCCCTCCCTGACATTCAGCATACGGTCCCAGCAACGCCAAACGGGCTGATTTGCTTACCTCGGTCTCGTGCAATGGGATCCTACACAACGGTTGACACCTCTAACAAGGGAAGGATTGTAGGTCGAAGTGGCCGTTCGGATTGAGATGTGTACATCTCGATGCGTCTTTGAACGCTGATTCCAAACCTGCCTTCCGAATCTGCTGAACGCTTCTATGAACGGAGTTATGAAGCAAAACAGCGCAACGGCTATGGGCGGGACTCACAGTCAAAACATCGTGAGATCGGTCCCTTATCGTGATTGCTTTATTGCTTTCTTCAGAAATTCATTTAAAAAGGTCAGCGGAAGCCGTTTTGCTGTTGCTTTAAAGAATGAAAAACAGTAACCACGATAAGGGCCCGATATTACGATGTTTTCACTGTGAGTCCCGCCCACTGCCTTTGCGCTGTTTTGCTTCATAACTCCGTTCAGAGAATCGTTCAGCAGATTCGGAAGGCAGATTTGGAATCAGCATTTGCAAGCAATCACGCATCAAGTGGTATACATCTCATCTCAAACGGCCACTTGGACCTACCATCCTTCCCTAGTAAGTACATCTAGCCATTGGTGCCTTCTTATCCCATGTTGTTAGTCGTAATGTCGTGCCAACCTCATGTTTCAGTAGTGCTAGTTCTCAACACGTTATCAGCAAGTGATCTTCTAAAATCATACACTATCCCGAAAAAGAAGAGCGTGGAGAAGGCTGTTTACTCATTTGATAGACTAGAGTGTCTCGCTTAATTTGCATGTGAGAAGGTCGGATCAGAATTGAGCGAAGTTTGAAACAAAGGTGAAGCTGAAGGAAATAAAGTGATTTTCGTCACCCCCCACTCCCCCCCCCCGTTCCTATAATAAAAGCCTTTATAAGCGCAGCGTGCAAGAAATGCTGTTCCCTCAACACTGAAATATTATGTTGTTCTTTCAGTTTCCCTTGTTTCGCAGTTCCTCAAAATAATTCTATGAGTGTTTCCGACAGAAAGGCTGGGACATGCGAAACTGCTCGTTTTTGCGTTTCCATCGGCCCGGCCGACTGACGATCGCCCAGCTGTGGCAAAACTTTTTGTATGCCCTGCGAAATTGAGGCATAATCCATTGTCTGGCTCCAGTTGAAGCCAAACAAAAACCGATCGATCGCGAAATTTTCATGTTGTTATCACGAACTAATCTCTACGGCAGAATACCGCCTACCACACCAACCCCGGCGCTAAGCCGGTAAGGGGGGCATCGTGATGCAATGTCAAGTGGCTGCCCCCACCCCCCACCCCCCTGGGCTGGCTTCACTCCCCCTGGCTAACGGGTTCCTCACTTAGAGAAAACCTGTACGCCAGGGGGAGCGTAGCCAGTCTGGGGGGTGGGGGGAGGTAAGGACAGCCACTTGATGCCCCTCTTACCGGCTTAGCGCCCCAACCCCTACTGCCTAATTTTGTTTGTTTATTGTTTTTTGGTAACGCAGTGTAAGTAGTTGTACGAGTACAACACAACGAAACCTAACCTCCCCTTCAATAAACGAGAAAGTCGTCGGTGCAGACATTGCATTACAATTGAAGACGACCGCGACAAAACAGCAGTTGGCAACGCCATTTTCCGGCAACCGTCGTCAGTTTCGGTGTATGGTGTGCACCCGACATTTTCTGGTTTTTGGCGAGGGTACCACAACACGTTCCTCATTGTTTGTTAACTATAACTTATTAATGCCTTCGTTGATGAAGAGTACAACACACAGTTTTGCGATGAATCACGGCGCTTATGTACTCAGGGGAAACATGGCTAGGGGGGAGGGGAGAGGGGGACTGGGAAGGGGACGGCGCTGAGCATACGCGTATAGATTTTATTTCACGTACCCGTGAAAAACACGTCGAAACGATGAAATCGAAGCAGCATAAATGTTTCAAGAAAAGTTTTACGACCCCTCCCCTCATTTCTACCCCGAAAATGGTGAATATCCTTGAATCTCTTGGATTTTTCGAAGGGTCCTCATAAAGGATGATCATTTGTTATTCACATCATCTTTACAAAACCTAGCCTTCAGTACTGATCAAATATGAGCGCTCTGTTACGACCCCCTTCCGAAAGTGTAAAATGCTAGGAATTTCCGACGCAAGCTTGTTCTGCTCCAAAATTGAGTTTCATTGACGTCATCCAAACGCGGGGACAAGTCCTGCCATTTACCGCTTAATGGCTGTTAGCGTCGAGAGTGCATAAGCCGCATAAGTGGCATTTTCCCGGAGTAACGTCAGACGGAAAAAACGTAAAGTGCTCAGAAAGCTGGCAATCTCTCTCTAGGCCCCACTACAGAACTTCCTTCAACACTTTGGAGAGATTGGTGTGGGTGGATTGAGCAGAAAAAGGTTTGCGAAGCTATGTGGGGTTCAGATCGTTCTATTTTTGGATATTTTAATCCTAACAACATAGGTGCCAGTAATGCTTTTCTCGAAAGTATGTGAATTAGTTTCACCGGAAATGTTTTTATTTCTCCACAAACAGTAAAATAGATAAATTCAGCTTTCGCTTGTTGGGTAGGGTGGAGCCGTTTACGGGTACAGAAAATTGTTGACCCCGTGGCGCCGAACTCCGCGATGAGGGGGGGGGGGCAAAGGCTAGGGTTGCCGTCGCGTTTGCGCTTTTCAAAAGTTCCACGACCCCCCTCCCTCTTCCAGGGGGGACGGACGGGTATTGATGCGACCCTGAAACCAGTCGACACTCTACGACTCTGCCTAGTTTTTTCCTGAGAAGCGGTTATTGAGAGGAGGGCGAGGGAGGGGAGATGGGGGGGAGGCTGGGAGGGGGAATAGGCCAAGGAGAGGCAAATCCTTGAATTTCGAATTCTCTAACTTTCTCTACTTTGCGCTTCTTTGGTGACATTGAACTCTTTGAAAAACCGTCACAATCTACTCCCTTCCCCGCAATCACGACCCCTTCAACTCCCACAAATCCACATATGCGACTGTCCCGTTCGTACTTTCCAAAAGATGGTTAACTTTGGTCAACCCCAAATACGACCCCCTCCCCCATTCGAATTGCTTGAACGGAATTTTGAAACTGGCATGGACCCTATCCCGTGGTTGAAGCTGACCCCAGTCGCTTCTTGTAAGGCAACGGTTTACAGAGCGCGGTGTCTGCGCCTCACATACCCTCCGTACTCTCTCGCCTCTGCCCTCTCCGCGTGACTTAGCGTCTCTTCGTCGTAGCACTACTCACCTCACAAAAAGGGTGTCCTTGATTCTGATGGTTTGTTTGGTTTTTTCTCACTGACGATTCCTTTCGCAATATTTTTTTTCATTTTTGAAGAAAATTACCAATTATTTCTATCGTCAAATGTGGCTATAGGGAAATCACCTCCAAGAATCGACGACTACCTGGTTGTAAAGCGCACATTACCTACTTCGTTCCTTAACTTATGGCTTCAGGTGAGGGAGAGGGGAATTTTAAACCGGTTATGTTTTTCTTATTTTTGGAATTCTCCATGGCCACATGGACCCAACCCAGGTAGTTATTACCAATCATGAGATCACTCTCTCTTGGGGCAGCTCTTGAGCACTTGGCCAAAACTATTGTCCTACATCGTTTACAAACAACTCCTGCTCACAGTTTGACACACTTTTCGGAACGAGTCTCGACCAAAAACAAACCCCCTCCCCCTCCCTCTCTATGAGCCGCTTTCGAGAATTACCGCGTCTTAGCTCTTAAATGCTGCTTTCGCATCATTCAGTCGAAGGAATGCTTATTTTTTACAGTCCACTTGGCGATGCTCGTTACGTTTTATGTTTCTGTCACATGGGCTATTACTCGTGTAATAAGCAATAACAGTTACAGTTGTTGCGCTGCCAGTCACTCTTCTTTCGACTAGACGGTTCAAGCGCGGTGGAAGGCTGGCTGATCAAGGCTTACTTCTGCAACTGCGGCCGCGCTCTTCTCGCAACGTCACATGGTAGCCGACAGCGGTAGGCGCGGTTTGCGAACGAAGGTGTGCTTTGCGGGTTAAGCGATCATAGCGAAAACTGCTCGAGGAAATGGCGTCGTCGAGGGTTTTCGCCTATTCCGTCACACTCTCCCATGCGTACTGTAACTCTCGCCGAATGTGAGCCGTCTGTGCTCTCCGTGCGTACATTAACTCTCACCACTACTCTCGAATAACAGAGAGCCATAGTCAAGTGATTCCTCGACCGTTATACACCCTGGTTCTGACCACTACTGTTGCGCTCTCGCTTCCTAATTCCGTTCAGAAAACTGTTTAGCAGATTTGGAAGGATGATTTGAGATTAGCGTTTGAAAGCACGCCTAGGCATGTACACCCCTTCCTGCCATGTCGACTAATGATTCTCTCCTGTAAGACGCTTCCACAGTGAAGCTTATGGGTGAACACCTCTGCATGCAATTTTCTCAAAGTGATGTTGATTCTTCCAAAATTGATTTAAACTAGCTGCCTAATCTCTAATACGAACACCATGCAACTCAGCACAGACATTTCATACGATAGTTTTAGAAGTGTCTGAAGGCCCATGCAATAGCTTCTCGCTCCTGCTCATCCCCATGCCCTCCGATGTGTTTCCAAATAGTTTCCTTTTTTTGCCAAATTTTCGGCCACACCAGCGCGGCCCTCCACGTCAATTCTCGTTTTCGGCGGTGGCAATCACCGTCATAATGTGCCGCCTGTGTGCACGGAATATCAGCATTGTATTTTCTCATGCAAACGGTAATACTTACAAGAGGCGGCCTTGCTGCCTCGCTCTTGTTTCATGAACGATTTTCATTGCACTGAATTCTGACTTACCTTCCTGAAAATGGACCGCTGTCAGCTTTCCACAGGGTTGAGCTTGAGAAATAGCTGTCACGACATGACTAGGACCCTGACGGTCTCTCACTGTGGTGGCCGAAGGGTTCGGCTCAAGCAAAAGATCACTAATTTCGCAGAAACTGAGGATTTCACCGTCTTCCTGTAAGAAAATGACTCACTTTCCCAAAGGTTCGCAAAACATCTCTTTACCTCGTCACTCTCCTTTTCCCCATTTTAATGAACCTATAGTATGGGGTGTATACCAAATGGCGCG
>KZ345069.1:84353-94377 GCA_002352805.1 Teladorsagia circumcincta | reverse complement strand
CTGCTGTCTACGCAGGAGCTCCTATAAGAAGCAGAAACCCGACGCGTGGTTTCATTCAATTGGTGCGGTTCCATAAGCTTTATAAGAACCAAAATCCTTGAATTTAGGATACTATACTTGTGTGGGCAAGATTTTCGGGCCTCTGTTTCTTAAACAAAGAAGTTTGCATTGCAAAAGCATTTCAGAACCACGATGTCATTTTTCAAGTGTCACTTTCGTTCGTCATAACAACATCACTAATCAAATACCAGTTTCATATGATTGCCCGCACAGAATATGGGACTCGCTCTACTAAGTCAAGACAACAAAACAGTTATTTTTCAGATTTTTTCTCTTGCATTATGTGCTTCGCTTTCAATGTGCCTTGAATGTGCATGAATGCGCCTTCACGCTATTAGTCTCTTTTGATAAGTTGACTCCTGGAAGTATCGTTTGTACCCCGAAACTTCCACTGCCTTAATGGTTACGGTTGCGTTTTGTTAGAAATCGATTACCTCGTATTTGAATTCTCGCTTTTTCTACTACTGTTGAAATGGAAAGACCAGATTTCAGAGTTCCGGTAGTCGTTGACTACTGTGAGCATCATGGCGTTTCCTCAGCGATTCCCTATGCCTCCGTTTGGTGAGTGACACCGCAAAATTATTTTCTCATGGTGGTCCCACTTCTTGTTGTTTGTGCAAGTCACTGGAAAATAATCTGCTCCCTCTTCTTCCTCAGTGTTGAATCAGGCAGTTGTCGGCCCCAAGCAGTCAAGCGCATTCGAGCAGAACATTACTAGTGTCCGGATCCTTAGATTCTATGAAGCACAAGCCGTCAGAAAGGCTATTGGTTCGACTCAATTCGATGGGTGGTAGGAAGTTTGTTGACAAATGGTTCAACTTTAAACAATTGATCTGCTTGGACTCGGTAGCAGCCTACGCCAGGCAAATGTCGCGTTTCTTGGATTGTAGGCGTTGCTTGCGTGAAATGCTCGGAAGCATCGATTTTCGCTACTTTGTCCCATCCCATACGTCACTAAAGACATCCGTTGAGTGAGGGCCCGCCCTCCCCGCATTCTTTCCTCAACCCAATTCCCCCATCTGAGTAATCGTATACTGCTAGTCCATCTCAGGAATGCTTCCTATTCTTGGGTTGGAAAACGTATTTTTCCCTGGTAAGCGTGCTGGCTAAATCTTCATAGGAAATGTTTTCCGTTTATTCAGCTTTGTTGGAAATTCATTCCTTCAGGTTTTCCACCACAACCACAGATATTTTTCAATCCAATAGGTCGTGGATTCATACCGCAACAGGTCAGTCAGTTGGATGCTTAATTATTTATTTATTTATCTATTGGATGCTGTAGAATTTTTGGGTGAAAGATATTGCCAAGAGTGGATCTGACTGTTTTTCTTCAGATGCCAATGGCCCCAGTGAAACAAAAGCCGGTGACAACTGTGTTCGTAGGAAATATCTCCGAAAAATGCAGTAATGAATTTATGCAGCAAATGCTTCAGGTATTGTGAGCTGTTCTGAGATATTCCTATTGTTTAGTCAATATGCATAACAATTTACGGTTTCTATAAAAATCATTTTACAGGAATGCGGTACGGTTACAACTTGGAAACGAATTCAAGGTTCCAATGGAAAATTCCAAGCGTTTGGATTCTGTGACTTTGAGGATCCACAAGGAACACTGAGAGCATTAAGGGTTTTGAACGATTTCCAAATTGGAGAAAAGAAATTGGTGGTGAAGGTAAGATTTTTCTATGAGAAGGGATATGTTTTTAGAAGGCTGCTATTCTGCGGGTGCGATGTATGAGTGCTTCAATTGTAAGTTTTTTGTGGGTAACTTTTATAAATGGGTAACTTTTATAAATTCAGGCGGAACCAAAAGTTCGCGAAGAGCTTCGTGCATGGGCCATCCAGCATCGGAAAGACACTGGTAAGAGAAGTTTTCTAGGAGTTCATTTTACGACATGTGGCTTAAAATGATAGACACCTTCCTTTTCTCAAGAATTTATCGAATGTAGAAGCATTACGAGCGGGCTGTTGTCATCTACCTTAAGTCCTGATCTTGGGTCATATAACTCTGAAGTCGTCCCTTCATCCAATCGCTGCGCTTTCTGTGGAGCAGTTTTCTCACTTGAAAGCTTGTCCTTGTTTGAACATCATCGACCGAAAATTGAGCAAACTACGAATCTGCGTATTTAAATATAATCCTGTTTTCTGACTCGTTTATATAGTGCCTTAGAAGCAATTTGGACATGTGCTGTCAAACAATCACTTGAAAGTATTGCTCAGACGTGCTCGATTCTAGCTGTGCTAATTTATGTATGACTCTCAACGATTTCCTTCTGCCATGCTCCACTGAGGATAGAGTTTCAATAAGAAACTCAACCTGTGCTGAAACGAGCTTCCTCCAGCAAAATGACAAATCGTCTAGATTAGATTTCATCAAATACGGAGATGTAGAGTGTCGCTTCCATACCTTTATCACTGGATGATCGAGTCAATTTTTTGCATACCCTCTCGAAGTTGTATGCAGAGTTGATCGGCAGAAGAGTGAATGTCTACCACTATAGACGAGAGTATGTTTGATTGTTAGCACCTTTGCTCCGCCGTTCGGAGCACCCTGTCGTTAACTGGAAATCGTAACGCAGTAGAGGTGTCCTAATCTCCAGCTTGCAAAAGTATCGGAGATGAGTGTGACACTGGCGGGACGTGTCGATATCGTGTTACATTTTCGCTCTCGCTTTGCTTTGCTGTTGTATGGGAAAGCTAGAAAATGTTCTGCTCGATGAATATTTTGTAAATATCCGTCCTAACGGAAAATGACGATTCAAATAGAATAAGGTTGCATTACGGCCCCGAATTACGATGAAGCATTATTTTAGTTTCTGTGATATCAGAGGTTTTCTTCTCATTTGGATTCCTCTATTGACAGGGAGCAGAATTGAAGGACTCACCTGTGAGGAAGTCGAATAATGAGAAAGACTTTCGGCAGAAAGGCAGGCGGGACCTCTAAAGATGGGGTACGTTGCGCATTTCGCAGCGAAGAGTATTTTCACAGTGCCCTAGCTAGGTCGTACTCGCGCCACTGGCGCCGCTGCACTCTCATCGGTTGGCTGATCGCTCGCCGTCTGACTAACCGATTTAGCAGAGAAACGTGGAGGGAAGCATTGATGAGAATCGCCTAGCGCGCAAAATCAGCGGTCTGAAATTCCTTGGATTTTAGGCCATTCCTGCATCACTGACCACGTCTACATTGGTTTCTAATGAGTTGTTTGTCATCGCGAACTCCGCCTCTAAGCTCTGTTGGTGGTCCTCGCCGACCACCTCTCCTTTGGTTCACTCATCCCTCGACTTGCGCTCATTTTCTTTCTGCGATGTAAAGGGTTTTCTTCACTGCGCTCTCTTAACACAGGAACTCGGAACTCCCACGTGTTCTCAAATACTAGTCTTGCTTTGTGTTGAGATTCTTGTTTTCCATGCCTTGTTTCTTGGTTCTGCTTGAGCAGCAGATGTTCCACATCCTGATCTGTGAGCTATATGTCTAGCATAACGCTTTTGTTTTCGTTCCCCAGCTGTTTTCGCTCCAACCACTAGTCAGAAATTGTGTTATTACTTAGGAATGACGGAATTAAGTAAGGGCTTTGGCTAGGATCAAGTACTCCTCGAGAAGAAGGAAATATGTAGATCAGATTACCGTAGCAACTGGGTTACTTCGTTTCACGATAGCTTTTGAATCCAGAAGCTTCTCACTATTTCGTTTTTTTCTTCAAGTGGGTGTGAACCAGATGTAGAAGACAAAGCAGTTCCGATCCCGTTTAGATGTGCTCCATTTCTAGAGCTTGAAGCATGGGTGTTGTTTTGCAATTTGCTGTGCGACACGCACGCAAGAATTTTATAGCGGCTGCTTGTTTTTGAACTCAGTTACTGGCCATTGTTGTGATAAACGAGTCTATTGTTTTCCAGGAAAGCCCGAGCTTAAATTAAAAGAAGATGAGTTGCCGGCTGACGAAGATGATATGAAGAAAGACGAGGAAGTCCGTCTGAAAATCTTAGCGTGGATTGATTCGGATCATCCACAGCTCGTGACGTTAGCAGAAGGTGGGTCTATTCAGCAGAAAAAACTTTGAAATTTTCTTCATCGATTTGATAGTTCGTCTGCTATCAGTATTGTAACTGATTGGGAATGATTTATTGGTTCATTAATTTTTTTTTTGATAACTTTCAAAAGCAATGAATTGGTATTTGCAGATGGAGAGCTCTCGGATAAAGAAGCTAAAGACGCAAAGGTATTTTGCTTATTGTTGTGGGGTTTCATACTGATTAGAAATTCTATATTTCCAGAAGGAAAAGGAGAAGCAGAAGGACGAAAAGAAGCGGGATGCTGCATCGGAAACTAAAAAGGTGAGCTCTTCTAACCACCAACGAAACTGGCATAAAAATGCTTAATTTCGACTGTTCCGGCTACTGCATTCCCTGGAATAGTGGTATGCATTTCAACCACAGCCTTGCTGTCTGTCTAACACTTTCTCTTTTTTTCTTTTTTTTTACTGAGGGTTAAAGAGAACAGTAGAATTAAAGAGCTTTTTACGTCGTAAACAAGTACGCTATTGTTTTGTTGTTGTATTTACGAATGTAGATACTGTTGCCTAATAATATTTCTGGTTTGTGGTTTAGTCATTTGTGTGAGCTGTTATATCTATAGGTGGCAAGACGGATTGCCCTATGCGAAGGTAAGTTGCCCTATTCGAATCTCCTTTGTTTACCATAATATACATTTATGACCTGCTAGTGTTACTACTGCTACTGTAACTACTGATATCTGTCGTCCGTGCTCTCTCACACATAAAGCGCACATTCGATAGGCTCTCTAGATGTTCTTTGACTGTCTCCTTGTCTGTCTGTACCTACGTCCTACGCTTATTACCGTCACATGAGATCCGATCCCGTTGTGTCGAAAAGAAAGAAGCGGGACGGATTATGTGGTTTTTCTGCTGTGTCATGCATGCTACCAGTGACTTGGTTTTGTGTGGAGAGATTAGTTCGTCTGATTTTTTAATATATTTCGAATTCAGGTTAAATGTCGCCAATGCGAACTCCCATAAATGGTATGTGATGTGCTTAGTTTGCGACTGTTGTGTGCCAGCCATATATTAAGCCATTTCTCTCATGCTGTTAAAGCCGTCCAGATTCTGTTTTTACTTTCATACTCTTTATCACGGCAGCATTGCTGTAACGCGAGTGGAGATAGTTGTGACCTATACGGATACAACTTCACCGCCGCCACCATTAATCACTCACGTAGGAAACGCACGCCATCCAATTCACGCATGCCTCTCCTACCGTAGCTTGTTGCACCTCACTAATACGCAAGCTCGTACGTCTAAACACGTACTCTACGCTCAACACTTTCAGATATCAAACGCAGCCTTTATTACGATAGCAGGTCGGTGTGAGTGTACAAAGTTTCATATTTACAATCTATATTCGAGTTGACATTCTCGTTTTTCTGTTGTTAACGTTGTCAGATCTGTATATCTGCCGATTGGTTTAATACCTGCAAAGAAAGGTTAAGGGGTTTTGTAGTTGATATTTTCTAAAGCCTTGTAGTGTTTCATGGCTGTGCTTCTTTCACACCGTACCCATTCTGCATGCTTTTTCTAACGTTTCTCTTTTTTCGTGTCCTCTACGTGTTTGCATCATGCATTCGTTTCAGGGCGACTGAACGCATAAATTTGTACAGGCTGGTTTATCCAAATAACGTACTTGTCGGTCTAGGCAATGGTGTTTCTTTGATCGCGCGCAGGCGTTGCGTCCAATTTGTTGTTGCGCGTGGTTTCCGAATGACTTTATTTTTTCTGCATTTCAGGATGTTGATCGCGAAAGACGAAGGCGAAGGTCGCGGTCAGCATCGCGGTCGCGTTCTCGCACCGAGAAGAGGTCACGACGCAGCAAATCGCCTAAGCATAAGTGAGTTTGAGACCAATCGTTACTCAAAGGAACTTTAGTTTTAGAAAGTGAGTGTGCTTCACTTCAGGCGTCGTCGCCGCTCTACGTCATATTCTGGGTCATCGGAAAGCAGTAGTTCGAGTGAGTCTTCGGAATCGAGAAGTAGGTCGCGATCTCGTGAACGTACACCACCGAAGAAAAGGAGAGAAAGGGAGCGATCGCTGAGCAGGTTTGATATCTGGCTTAATAAAATAATTTCATAAGAAAGAAGCAAATGCAGGAGTTCCGAGGACAGTGAAGATGCTCGTGAGAGACGGAATTTGAAGAAACAGATCAAAGAAAAGGAGCAGGCATATGTTTCCCGTCTAACGAAATGGGAGGCACGTGAACGTCAAAAGGCTAAGCAGTATGAGAGGGAAGAGCGCAGAGAAAAAGACAGGTATGCAGTGGGAATTGCCGATTGAAGCTACAGATTATTCGCAGTGTTTCAGAAGACGGGATATTCTCAAAGAAGCGAAAAAATTGAAACATTTCTTGGAGGATTATGATGACGAGAAGGATGACCCTAAATACTACAAGTAAGTGTATGCTTATTTTCTCGATAGCTTCTGAAATGTTTACAGTTGAAAATTTTTAGGAGCTCTTCACTTTTCCAACGTAAACGTGACTTTGAACGCGAGCGAGAAGCAGATTCCAAGGACCGGTTGAGAGAGCAGCAAGAAATAGAAGAGCTTCGAAAACAAATTTTAGCTGAAAATAAAGACGTTCAAGATGTGGATGAGGAAGCGCGGAGACGACACTTTGAGAAGGTACACGAAAATTTGTCAGTGCAGAAATTCTTATATCATTCGTCCCAGTTTAAGGAGGAGGCCGCTCTCCGTCGTCTTCGAGAAGACAGCGGTAGTCCAAATCCTCACCAACCTCTTGGTCAACGAGATGGCGATGGTGACAGCTCGAGCAGCAGCGTAGAAGAAAGTGAAGATGAGGAAGATGGGAAGTCCTTAGATGGAAAGTCTATCGGTGATGATGAAGAAGACACGAAAACTCCTAAAAGTGACGCCCCTCCCTCCAATACAACACACGAAGATCGCTGGAAAAGTGGTATGAAGTTTTTTCTTATTTCATAAGTCTTTGATCATCACTATCATCTTTAACCCTTTGACGGCCGTATGGCCCGCCAATGGGCCACGCCGTCTATCTTCATAATTTTCCAAGTCTTCAAGCAATGATGGTTAAGAACCCCCCCCCCCGCCGCTAACACATACAGAATGCTCAAGAAACTGCTTATGTATAGCGCAGAAAGAGAAAAAACATTGTTATGGGGCCACGGCTGCATCCCTCGAAAAACACCCGGGATCCCGCCAGATTAATTTGGTACGCGCGGTCGTCACAGGGTTACTTTGCCACAACTGTTGTTTGGCATTGTAATGGATTGGCACGGTGCTTGAATAAGGGCCTATTTCGATTCCCTTCCAAAGCCGTATCATGTACTGCCCTTTAACCTTGCATTCTTGCATTATGCGTGGTGTTCCCAAGAGTTGGTATGTGAAGATATTTTGCAAACAGTAGACTTTTCAGTTGATGTCACATCGCAGTCAACTCCTATGAGTGTTTCCTCTCCTGTCACGTTACGTGGTACATCATCGACTGCATCGTTGCCGGCTGTGCCACGTCCTGAGTTGAATTCTAGGCTCAATGGAGTTTTTGGTATGTTGCTAATGCTGCCTTCCATTGTTTTGAAGTCATTACGGGCCTTGTTTGAGATACGATTGAAACCGCATCGTTTCTTTTTTTTTCCTTATTCTCCCCCTCGCTTCAAGTGGAGGTCGTCTAATCATCACCAGGGCACCACGTCCAATTTTTAGGAGTAGACGACGAAGAGGAAGAGGGTGGTCGTAACAAGTTACGACCATTTGAAATTACGCAAGAGGATCGGATGGAGACTCTGACAACCGATGAAAAGAAACGCATGGTTAAAGATCTCATCAATAATATACCGACTACTAAAGGTAAGGGAGAATATCAATCGAACGAATGCTTTTTTTAACTTCATATGGCTCGGTTGCCTTGTTCAATGGGTCAGGTACTATCACGTATGCACGTAGAAAATGCAAATTTTCATAGGAATTGTTGAAAATTTATTTATTTATTTATTTATTTATTTATTATTGCACTCAAGGTGCGCCTAAAACATGTGTAAATTCATGCAAAAAATGCAAATTTTCAGAGGAATTGTTTGCTCACACAATTGATTGGCGATATGTCGACCGACCATTGATCGAGCAACGTGTTCGGCCGTGGGTAGCAAAGAAAATTATGGAATTTTTGGGTGAGGTTTCCTGTGTGATAAATAACACGTTGGCAAACAGACTTTCATGCCACCCACCGAGACCGCTTCTTTGTCCTCAGTTTGCGCAAAATATGTTTCAGCTCTAAGAAAATGATTGTGGCGGAAGGATTGTAGTTTAATGAAGAAGGTGTTGAGAGCTCAATTGTACCCATTCTTTACTAACCGGTTGCGAGCAAGACAGAAAAGCTTTCTTTGGCCATTTATCACACTGACGACAATTCCTTGTGCATGTAGCTCGGCGCATTTTGTTTATTTTTTTCCACAAACGTCAAGATTACTTCAATAGTCCACTGAACCGGTCCGCATGAAACTCTGGCGAGCATGCGTGCCATGATGTCATCAGTGTACTAAGAATTCTGAAAATCGTGTTACGGGCTTAAATGACTTTTTGTTTCTACAGGTTTCTTAAATGGATTGTTTGCAGGTGAGGAAGAAGGAGCGCTTGTGGATTTTGTCTGTGAGAAGGTAGCCAACAAAACTTCACCGGATCGTATTTTAGGTGATATTGCCATGGTGAGTCTGTTCATAGGTGATTTTGCAATTTTACAACTTACTATGCTTACCTCAGAAATTCCGGAATATCGACTTCCTATATTCAAATGTAACATTTCACTTGGGATGCTCTAGCTGCCAGGTTAGCCTAGTTGGAAGACATGCGTTTATAAGAGCAGATCGTGTTACTCCCTCCATTTAAGAAGAGTAGTAAAGACTGAAGACTCTTGGGGAGGGAGAATTTTGAGCGCTGCAGAAGTGAAGGGAATAGAAGGGAACTGCATTCGATCTTTAGGCGATGGAGTTATCTTCCAGGAGGCTTGTGCAGCTAGGCCTAGTTCGAGGATGGGTCCGTCAGACTGCATCTGTTCTCCTATTCTTGACCATGAGAACTACGTCATGCAGAGTTTTGGGGACCCATTCCTTAGTTGGGCCTTACTAACCCGGCCGTTCACCGCTCTTCTTGAACTCTGTCCTTTTAGCTGCCTCAGTTCCACTCTCTCGTCTGCGCTTTTCGCTTTATCAGCGGCTAATGACCACTGATCTCACCCATTCAAACTTTTGCCACACTTTGGTTGACTCACTCACCTCAGGATTCCTCCCCCCCCATAATGCATCGTCCCAGGGCGCTCACTTCCTCCTTGGGATTTGGAGCAGAGCCGTTCTCCAATTGTCACTGCTCTCTGTCGTTCTGGCAGGACCCTAGAGGAAAGTTCAAGTACTCTGAAAACCCACCCGGCCTCAGTGTTTAAGTACTCCTAATTGACATGTATTGAGTTCATTTGGGAGGTAAGGGGAAATTGAAAAGAATCAGAGCAGCTCCTTCGGAACAGACTGTTCCGGAGTTTTCGTGAATTTGAAGGTTGGGTCCTTCTTGATCATTTAATATGAGAGCTGCAGGATTGGCATACGTTGTGCATCCACGCTAAGGGGTCTGTTTGAAGGTGAGGGGGTCACGATGGGAAATTGGTGGGTTAGGTTTCAACCGGAATGTTTTAGCTGAGCCGAGGCTGCGCTTCCTCCAACTATTTGGCCTTTCGCGCTGTCAGTTGTAGGAAACATCTCTTCTCATGAAACCATGATGATCAACGGAATTATTCCAGATTCTTGACGAAGATGCCGAAGTGTTCGTGGTTAAGATGTGGAGACTGCTGATTTACGAGAGTGAAGCGAAGAAGTTGGGTCTCGTTGTTCCACGAAGTACTCAATAATAATCGAGTATACATGACTCTAATGTTGTTTGTA
>KZ345069.1:40520-74342 GCA_002352805.1 Teladorsagia circumcincta | reverse complement strand
CGTTAGCAAGATGTGATCAGTATAGAGATTCGAGTGTATGAGACTGCAGTTGCTGAGTAAGAAGATAGTGAAGAAACGGAAAAAAAGCTATCAAATACGACCTGAACGCCGTTTTCGTAGCCGGTTTGAGGCATTGCACTGTTATGGAACAAAATATTTAGAGAGCGTATCTAGACGAGAGGCATCGACGGTGAGGGGACGGGGAAGAATGAGTGGGGATAGACGCAGACAGTAGCGTAGAATTGATATCAAGGCCCGCATTATGAACGAGGCTGGGCTTGCGGGCGATGTAAGTCCCATGACCAATTCAGAGGTGAATATCGGTCGAATCGGAAATCGAAAATCTTCGACAATAGTTCTATAGAGTGTAAGGAAGTGTCGAGAGAGAATGAGCGCGGAGAGTAGAGACGGTTCGCGCGTAGCGAGAGTGAATGTGCATGCCGGAGAGCGTGTGTGAACAAGCGAAAATCCTCGACGAATCCTTCACTAAATTTTACCCTGGGTAATACATATTTGGGGCCGAGGTAGGCACACCCTGTTTGTATGCGGTCCGATCTACCCCACAGGTGGACAAGATTTCTGCTATCGTTTTGATTTTCCCTCAAAAAATTTTGAAAGCGTCTGTAAGCGGAAAAATCTTTGGATTGCGCCACGCACACGAATTCTCTTCAGAATCGCTCCAGTGGTAGGATAATCGTGGAATTGTGCTTCTGATATCAAGTTTTGGGAGAAATAGCGCCTGCAATTCACTATCCATTAATTGTTAGTGGGTGGAGGAACACTTTACATATTTATAGCGACGTATTGTCTTGGAGGTGGTGTTCACCACTTGTTCGCTTTTTTCGTTTCAGATACATGTCGAGCTATCCAGTCCCTCTCACCGATTGGGTAAAGTTTCCGGTATCAGTCCTGTTTGAGAAAGAGTGCAGCCTCACTTCAGTTGGTTATTTACCTTGAAGACAAGGTTGAGCTTAGCCCCACTAAGTACTTCTGCCTTGTGAGTGCAGTACTAAGTCAGCAACTGTAGAGTTTGCTACAACTTAGCGCTGCGAAATGCCCCACTAAGGAGCGAGGCGCATACGATTTCAAACCGCCGACGCCTGGTCGATTCATACCCGCCCACCGTTCGATATCTCTTTGTACCGTATTGATTGATCAGCTGTGTTCTCTCGGCTCTAAGCTTTTTTACGCTCGCCGTGACTCACATCATCTCTTCCTTGCTGCCAGCCTCTTCGACTTCTCCAAGCGTAGAGCAAGAATGGTCGTATTTTCTGGGTATCTGGCGATGATTTTCTCTTATTGTGGCCCATTTCGCATTCCTACTTTCGTAATCGAGTGGATTTACCACACAAATTGACCCTGACCTCTGCCTTTAAGTCATCATTAACGCTGTGAAGTATGTGACAATTGCGAAAGGAAGTCACGTGCATGGCGTAAATAAAAAGATTTCGCAACGTTGAACGCTTTATAATTTCAGTTTTGGCAGGGCAATTCAAAATCCAATCTGATGCAAGAAGCTATCGTACTCCTCCCTAGATCCTGACGCGTGTGATATTTTCAGGCGTAGATGTGATGCGAATAGATGAATCTCGTGCGGAAACAGCGACTGAACATATCAACTTCATGTCTAAGTTGTTCTCGGAGAGTGAACTCCAAATGATGCGAAGTGCACCGACAGAGCGAGAAAAGTGAGCACTAGCGACGGTGTTTTTTGAGTTCAGTTGTTTGGAAATTTGAGAATTACGTATTTCGTGAGCTTTACACAGCCAAGCACCAAGAATTGCCCCGGCTGACCTGATGCGGATGGGCTTACATTAAGGTATGATCAGTAGGTTTCCGTGGCTGTAGACGGTTTGACCTCTGGTGGTGCGCACCTCAAGTTCTGTCCCTTGCTATCGTCAAAATCCTAGTTTACCATCGATCCTCTTTTCAGATGGACGGCTTTCTACCGTATTTGGTGTTTGAAAGAATCTGTGCTAAAGGCCACAGGAACGGGAATGGTGAACGATTTACGAGTTTATGATTTCCATACAACCGAGGAAAGACATAGCCCTGGTGAGTGAATTGGGTCTTCACCATTGTTCATCATATGTGACCATTTTGTAACAATTGTTAGGTCTCCATGGGGATGAGAGCGCCTTCCACCAGCAATCAAGCGCCATGTGGTCAAGCCTCGTATCACACGGCGACGGGATTAAGGTCATATGCAAAACTCACTGCCCCGTGTGAAAAGGGATTCGAACGTCGACCTACATACATGTCTTGTATTGACAGGAGTGTTACCATTACACCACCCGGCCCAGTTCTCGACTCAACTTTTTTAAAGCGGTGTTCACGACTGCCCACTAGAAGTTAAGGTAGTGGTTGTCAGTAGTGCAAGGATGAAGAAGAAACATGGGAGAAGCAAGGAGAAAGCCATGACCTGAGACATGAAACGCTTTCATTGCCTGCTGATTTCCGCATTGATACGATTCTAACGGAGCTTGTCTCTACAACACAAACGCTCTCGGTCCTGACAAGAGACCCGTCCCACGGCAAGAAAGTAGAGATGCAGACGGGTCAGCGGACGCGTCGCAGCGCGTATAGAGGGATGCGGGACTTATTATAGAACATTCTATCCAACTTGCACGAAAATACTGCAGTCCGCGCGACGGGCCCCTGTCTGGTGCCCGCTAAACGGGCGACGGACTTTTGGCTCGTCCGGGTTGACCGCGGCAAGTCGCGCGGCGTGTTGCGCGGCGACCTGTACAAGGCAGATATTAGCGGGCTTTGACAGTGCACTTTGATCCATGTGCCTTGCGAATTCTACCAGCTAGATTCTGCGGTTCGAATTACATTAGAACCTGAGAAATATCAAGGGAGCAGATGGCAAGGGAATTTAAAAGAAAGATGAGAAGGGATCAGCAGAGTGCTGTTTTTTAGCGATCACGGCCCTAGCTGCCTCAGGGAGGAGAGGATGTGGGCAATTTGCGTTCTCCCTGACGTTTCTTCCCCTCCTAGGCTCAGTTCTAATGCCGCGTAATATGTCCTTGGTTAGAAGAATGTTCCCCTAGGGATGTAAGGCTAGCAATTACAACGGATGTATATGTAGTTGGCACCAAAGAATATCTCAGTAAAAAGTAATTTTAATATTTTTTCGACTGTTCTTGATTGTTACCTAGTGTTTTTCAGCAGCAGCCTTGCGAATGTTTCCCGCAAACAAAATGAAAACTAGTTTTAGTGTTTCTTATGCGCTTTGATGATAGTAATGACATTTCCATGGGGGTTCTCTTTCTCTCGCTCATCCCTTTGGATTGAATCTCTTTACTGATACCGCTGCATTCAAATACCCGCGCGCAGAATGTTTTTTCCAAACCGCAGAATCATGCAGAGTTTCTCTGCCATGTGCACACGCTTTGATGTGCTGAAATATTGCAGAACCCGCGAGTATGTCTAATACGGATTGCCGCGCATGTCGTCGCGCGATTCGCCGCGTGCCACCCGGACGAGCCAAAAGTCCCGCACCCCCGCTAAACGGCTAGAGTCAGAGATGAGAGGGTGGCGTGCAGCGGCGCGAGCAGCTCGGGTGTGGCAGCTGGGGGCATAATCTGCGCCCGCGAACGCGCACTCGTCCTTCACCTTTATGGGGTCTGCATGCTTTCCGACCTGGTGAATTTCCGTTTCTTCGACCACCGATCCTAGCGTGAAATCCTTCCCCAACTGTGATAACATGGAACCTTCGCATCGTGAACCGGAAGGAAACACCAAAAGGAGCCATAAAACTGTGATATCTTTTGAAGTTCCCAGCCAACGGTTCAGTGCCATAAAACTGTAATATCTTTTGAAGTTCCCAGCCTACGGTTCAGTGCAAGTGCCGGCTATTCGGGTGACCACTTTATATAGGGGAGTGCTGACAAACCATCATAGCCGTACAAGTTAAAGCTGCGTCAGGGCAGAATGAGGATTACCCGGCAGGGGACCCGTCGCGCGGGGTGAAGGCAGAGACGCAGACGGGTCAACGGACGAATCTCAGCGCATACTATATTGAGTGCAAGTTAGATAGAATGTACTATACTACGTCCACATCGCACCACGCGCGGCGACTCGTCCGCTGATGCATCTGCGTCTCTGCCTTCTCTCCACGCTGCGGGTCTCCTGTCGGATTCCCAGGAATGAAGTGTTGGAGCTGTGAAGACGGCACTTGGTAGACGACGTCCATGTTCATGACCTACTGTGACTTTGTGTTTTGCCCATAAATCAACGCCCTTGCGTTATGGTTCAGTTTATTATTCGAGTGATAGGACGCTATGCCAAACCATTTGGAGACAGACATCATAGCTAAACTCATCAAAATTTGTGCTCACTGAGACTCGCTGCTTGACCCTGTAATTCGGACTCTTTACGAGTTCA
Organism: Teladorsagia circumcincta; assembly: GCA_002352805.1. Classification (NCBI taxonomy): domain Eukaryota; kingdom Metazoa; phylum Nematoda; class Chromadorea; order Rhabditida; family Trichostrongylidae; genus Teladorsagia; species Teladorsagia circumcincta. The sequence goes on along the minus strand of KZ345069.1, from coordinate 69,953 downwards.
TGGCGCGTCCTGAATGTATTTTCAATCAAACCTTTAACTATATTTATGCCTACAAAACATTTCAGGCTGCTATATTACATCGACTACATGGCACGCGCATGGTGTCAAGCAGCCCGATTGGATCTTCGAAGAAAGCTTTATAGGAGACGATCATTGTGTGGCTGTTGGGAGGTAGTTTACTAATCCGTTTCCAATTTGCGACCCTTCACTTATTTCTCCCTCCTAAGGATCCTACGATCTGAGCAAACAGCGACAGAAAGGGAACTTGCCCGTTCTCAGGAAAACCAGTTCACTGTGGTAACATTCGAGCGTCTTTTGAATGCGAGCTCCGTTATAAACCCGCTGGAAGATGAAGGAATCGAGGAATTCAGCACATTTGTTGAAAAACCGTTGAAACCCTTTTGAGGCTGTTATTGGATTCTCGTTTTTGTCGTCTTTCAATTGCTATGAGTGTTTATTAGTGTAATTTGTATGAACATACACGTTTCAAATATTCAATACAAAAATGACTCAATAAAACGTCTTAAAAATTTAGTTGTAATACTGGTTTACAAAATATAATGCATTCGTTGTAATTCGTTTATTTATTTAATTTTTCATTGAATGCATGTGTGAATATGCTACCGTAGGAACTTAACTAGTTCTGCTCATAATAAACAAAGCATAAAGAGAAATAATGGTTCACAATACCAACACAGGTACCATCTGGACAGAAACCTGGACAAAAAATGCGTAAAACTGAGATGATGAGCTTTTAGGACCAGTCACCTCACCCAGTGACTGAGAACGGAGTTCTCAACAGAACACAGGCCCAGCGACAAAGGCGATGAGAAGAGGAGTCGAACAAAAGACGACCCCGGGGCTTTATGGTGTGCGCCGTCTATTTCTTAGTTGATTCCCCTTACTAGGAGGTTCCTCACTCACTGGCTGTATTCACCCCAACCTGATGCCGATTACCCATAGGACTTAAAGTAGCCGTCAAATAACGGATGGCCGTCACCTACTGCAGACCGCACAAAACAACCAAGTTAGTAACAAGTGACGATAGCGTGTGATATGTGAATAATATAACACTATGCACGCCGCGAGGGACATTGTGACCCATATATGAGTCACACCATGTGCTTCATCTTCGAGGTTTTTTTCGGAATTCTTACCAAGATATTTGCACGTGAAGAAACTAATGTAAGAAACGATCAACCAACAGTCTAAATCATTTCAGTCTGTGGCTGGGATTCATGATGGTTAAGGTATTTTATTCACCATCCCAGGCCTGATTATTGGGACAATATGGATCCGTCACTTATACTTGGTTACTATCCAGAACGCCTCATACCTGGAAGATCAAGAGCGCCAGCTAAGTGGTGGTTTACAAAAACAACACTGAGATTAATAATAAGAAAAGAAACAAGTTAAGAGATTGCACAGTCATCGTGGAGTTACACATAAATCCTTGACAGAAGCATATACTTTTGTATTCGACACCAGTCTTGTGTGTAAAATCAGCCGGAGTCTGATAGCACCTGAAATTGAACAAAAGTTCATGCAAAATCGTTTTTTTTTCTTTTTTGGCCTCTGAGGAAAACAAATAGATTGGGATGTAAGGCTGAACAATAAATATTCGTCACAAGAATGCTGTGTTGTGATCAAAACTTTCGCCCCAGGCGGGACTAGAACCCGCACTTCTCGCTTTCCGGGCAAATGCGCTTACCACGAAATACCATTACCCGTACGTATATCATGAAAAGCTGAGTTGGGATGAAATGGTGCCCCGGTAGCGCACTTGCCCGGAAAGCGAGAGGTGCGGGTGGTTCTCTCCCGCCTGGGGCGATAGTTTTGATCACAACCCAGCATTCTTGTGAAACATTCTCGAGGCGAACTGCAACCAAAAACAGCAGTTGACAATCAAAAACAAGTCAATAAAAATTCCATCGAAGAACCTAGTTTGGCAAAGTGTAAAACAAATCAACGTAAATTCTCTTCGACAAGCCATACTATTTAGATGACATACCTGTCTTCGGTTGGTAAAGTGGAATTTTTTTCCATAACATTATCAACGCAGGCTCGCAGGAAATTCACTTCAAGGCCTCCTGGAAAATAAGCAGAATTCTCGCACAAAGCTTGGATGGATGATTTTTTTTTACCTCTCTCAAGGTTTTGCAATATGCAGAGAGATTGAGGCATGGGAACGTTGTTGCTGCCGCAAGTATGGGGTCACACGCTCATGGAAGTTCCGGCAGGGTTGGGTCTCCGCATATGGATCAAAATAAAGCTCAACTCTCACAATTCTATTCTAAAGCTCAACTCTTACAATTCTATTCTTTGGGGTAGGCGTGACGCGGCGCGAGCGGAGCGGGTGCGGCCCTGCCAGGCTGCTGGGAGCATACCCTTCACTGTGGAAACTGCATCGTCCTGCAGCATTAAAGGACTCGCCCGCCTTTCGACTAGGTATACGTCTTCGGCCTCCGACCTATCGTACAATCTCCCTTTGATAGATTTGAATGTGCACTTCATTTTGCAGTAGGAAGTATTGGAACTTATTCAGTTTAGAGAAAGGAATGAAAACCTTCCCTTGCTCCCAAAGTCAAAAAACAGCAAAAGTTTTGTCCCAGATGGGATCGAGCCACAAGCTACTGTTTGTACGGTCATGAGAGTTTTTGTTATTCTTCAGGTTGCCCAAAAAACCAAACCGAAATTCTATGTACTTTTCATGTGCCCAAATGCGAAACGCTTTGGGAAGCGCCCACGTCCCGAAATGCCTTCTTGGTCAAAAGTTTGTGTGAGAGAAAAAAGGGCATAGTAATTTCACGCCCACACTTTTCCGCTACCTAAATCTGTAAAATTTACCATCATCTAAGATCTTCACAGATGCCCATTTCATGCAATAGCCGCTGCAGGAAACTGCTGTCTTGTCTGCGTAAATTCTCATCGGATCAAATGTGCACGCCATTGGTGCAACTGGCAGAGCTTCGGTGGCATTTAGAGGCTGAAACTACACGATTACTTTGTGCACACTGAATGCTATTATGGCCACATGCTATATACAGGGGTGGCCAAAAAAAGAGACACTCTACCTCCTGCTCAGGACGGCACTAGTGACACTTTGCTGAATTCAAACCGAATGCTCTCAATAGAATATTGAAGAGCATACCCCGTACTATCAGCAAACGTCATTATAGCCTTCTTAACCGATGAAATCAGAAGAATTTACTATGAGAACCTTGTGCATAGTTCGAGATCAACGTGTTCCTCGACGTATCATGGTCCATTATGAGGCTAATAAGAGCCCTGGCAGGAAAGGAGCCTTGCATTGTTGATTGTTGTTTGTTGTTTTCAGGAAAATATCCATTAGCTAAACGATCGGAGAAATTTTTTCTCTGCTTCGGAAGGGAGCGATTACGGAGGTCCTCCTTGAACTCGAAGGCGACGGCAGATGACGTTATGCTCCGAAGACCGTGAGGGCAGTGGAGGAGGACGTGATTCTGCTCATGAAGGGACATCTAAGGAATATTATGCCGTAAAACTACCATCAACACCGGCACCATAGGGGAAGAAAAGTTTGGTGATGTGTGACATTTGCAAAGTGTCTCTTTTTTTGGCCCACTGAATATAAAAATGCAGTAAATGTGGTGAATAAAAGAGAGACCTTCAGGCCAGGAATCCTGTCCATGTAATAATTCCAGTTTTCATTGCTCGCACATGAGAAACATTCAACTGAAAACGATTTCATGATGGCAAGTATGTGCACAAAGTTTCATGTATTGAATAACCTGTAGCACAATTTAAAGTCTCAATGGTCGCTCAGGAAGATTGTGCTAAATATATCCATGAGATTGGTCGTTACGTTAATTTTGCGATGAGTTAAAGGTAGGGTCGACAAAAGCTTATTTGGAATGGGTTGGCCTTCACATGTCATTGAAGCTACATACCATATTATCTGCTTTATGCAATTTTTATAAAGCTCTTTACTACAAACCGAATTGAAACTCTAGGAAAAACTACTTTGTAAATGTCCTAAGTTTTGAACAATTATGTAGTTGAGGGCACATTCCGCAACGAGGTCAGCTCAATTCTGCACGCAAGCTTGCTGGGTGCGCATCCTTGTATATGGGGCAGCCTTCCCGAAATAAGCTGAAGTGGAAAGGGCGCTTGGCTTCATAAGTTGTAACTACCTCAAGCCCCAAGTGGGCCCAAAGCTGCGGTATCTGCCGTATCACTCCCTGCTGTGCTCTGTCGTCTCCGTCCGTCGTTCTTCCGCCTCAGCGCCCAGTCTCTGCCAGATTGTTCATCTCCCAGAGTCCGCTAACTCTCGAAAAAGAACGGCCTACTCTGGAGTCAGCTAGTAAATTGTGTTCCTTGCCGAATCTCTCTTTCTGTTTCATGCAATTTGTTCCAGAGCGCTACCCAGCATTAATTGGGTATGGCTCCCACCTGTAACGAAGTCTAAAAGACGGACGGATAGCTGGTAAGGGGTAAAAGAAGCCAACGAGACGAAGAATCGGAGGCGACGGAGCGGGAATACGAACGAGTATGGAGTCAGACATTAACATGGAGCCAATTTGAGGGCAGTGCCAAGTGTAGCACGGATGGACATACATGGAGACATGCGCATCCTTGGGCTTCAGCGCCCTGTCTGCCATGCGGCAAAGTCTGCATCATGCATCTTGGGGTGCTCTCAGACAGGTTTACCTGTCTTGGACTGAACTCTGCTCCACCGACATCATCGTGGGGTGTGTTCCGAAAGGCAGTGATTACGATGGCTGGAGGGCGTTCATCGAATAGTAGCGCCTTCGGCGCATGGTTTTGATGACGTCGTAAACACCATTGGTCGACAAGACCCTCAGGGGTGTGGTTGAGGCCGCCCCCTAATGTCCTTCTATCAACGACTTTCAATGACGTCATCGAATAGCAGCGCCCTCCAGCATCGTGACCGCTGCCTTTAGGCTTCAGTGTTTAAGTTGCCACTCAAGAAGAGCCCGCAAGTCGCGTTCAAACTGATTCTTCATCCCAGAGTCCACAGTGCAGCTGGAGATAGAACATCAAGGAAAGACCCTGCCGAAAGGGCGTACCGCTGTGCCTTCTCTTTCAGCAGTGGCATTTGAACGAGTAGTCGCGCTGCACAATAAATTGCATGGATGAGGCGATGTAAAAAGCAGTGTACCAACATTTCCATGGTTGAAGTGTTTTTTATTAGCTGATCTCGAAGAGACGGAAAGCTTAGTTAGCTAAGGCCGTATTGATGCAGAAGTTATAAACTCAACTCACGCTTCAGTCCTCTAGCGAGTGTTGATATCAGTACTGTGATCTGCAGTGGTAGCGTTGCGGGACCCATACCTTCGAAAAATCACTACTATTGTAAACTATTGATGAAATCCAAATAGGCTCATGTGAAATTACAGCGTCTGTTTGGCAAAACTCGAGTGATGGATCAAGAAAAGCCAGTCGTGCATTCAAGCGACTATGAAATCACTAGCGAAATAGAGCATGACGAGCGCGAACGAAAGGAATCTCTGTTCAAAGAAGAGACACGCCTCGTCGAAAAGCTTCCACAGTAAAGGAGGGGGCATACATCAGTAAACAAATACCTTGAAGGCAAATATTATACAGAAGGAACATAGATAAATTTAACTTAGTGACATACTCCTGTGATGTAATCAGCAAATTCAGCAACAATGAATTTGGTCTGATTAGTTGAATTTGTGGAGACCCTCCGGAAAACCGGAGCAGTGTGGGCCAACGAGGAGGATTTAATGATAGGAAGTTTTTTCTGACACTGGAGTCTCTGAGGAAAAGGCTCGCATTGAAAATAACTGACAATTTCTTGTGAGCGAGTTTTCTAACAAGGTTTTCTGAGTTTCGAACAATTTTGGATTTTGTAAAACAACAATAACTTTGAAAATTATTGAGAAAGCCCGCTGCTTTGTCATATGTCTCCTCCCCTGCCCTCGGAGCTAATTACTGGTTTTAATATTGTTGAGTGATAGTGTTTTGAATCTCACAAGCAGTGCAGTTGGTGGGTGGGGGGGGGGGGAATGAGAAGGGAGTGGGTATTATTGGTAATGTGCTAACCGTAGGGAGAAGATGTTAGGCAAGAGGATCATATTAGCCTGCCTGGGAGTCATATTAGCCTAGTTAAGGACTCCCTCTGAATAGTTGCATATGCACAGCAGCAGTAAGTGTTCCTCGAAATAGCTTCCCGTGGGCTATTTTTTCGAACTGTGAATTGTAACGTTAGTAATAAAAAACGCGACGCAACCGCAACACGGAGGAAGGTAGAGTTCTCCTTTCTAGTAGCGCCGAAGCAAAATTGCTTTGTGGACGAGGTCAACGGCGTTGGGCATGGCTAATGCTGCTTTATAGGGCCTTGGCGCTTCAGTCTTGTCAAATCATCCCAACATTTGTGTACATTCTCCAAGCTTGCGTACCTCCGCATTTCTCCCGGGAAATAGCTTAATTTTGGCCAGAAATCGCGGACCTTGCCGCCAGGAAGTTGATATATATTGTACATATGTGATTCAGCCTATCTGAATTGTAGAGTCTAGATGATTTCAGACATTTTAACGAAAACAGCTAATTTTGAAAAATTCTCAGAGAAAAAAGTAAAGTACAACAACCGTTCCAGCTGCCTTTGACTGCTGCTGAATGGAAGGTGTGGTACATCATAACGAACAGTGAAAAAATGTAATGGCTGTATCGCTACTTGTTCGGCTTAAAATCAATCAAGTTTATGATTGGTTCTCTACTTGTACCTATTATATTTTTTGTCTTGAGGCCGCGCAAAGGCTCACACAAAGTCAAGCGTGGTGTTATGGGAGGGAAATGTGCATATTCGTGTGACCCTCGAATAGTATTTGCTGGTCAGATTTGACGAAAACAAAACGATGAAAAAACGTGCAACGATGAATGAAAATAAATAAATCAAATAAGTTTCGGTTCTCATCCAGTAAGGGGGTCAGTGGTGCAACAGTTGCTGTCGCCTACGAAAATTGCAAAATTGTTAAAAATCGGATTGAATTACATTGACGATATGAACAGTCGCACCACATGCTCCCCGTACTGGATGGAGCCTCGAAGCAATATCCCAGAGCGATTTGGTGGGGTAGAATTGGTCAATAATAATACTGTGGATGCCAATTTGATTGCAAACGTCAAAAGAAACAAAGAAAAACCATGCACCGCACCGAACGGGGATCCCCCAAGAGGCCCATCGCGCGGCGAAGGAAGAGACGCACACGCGGCAAAGGACGAGTCGGAGCGCACACTGTAGCGGTTAGGCGTAAGGTGAAATAGAGTGTACCCTACTACGCCTCACATCGCACAGCACACGATGCGACTCATCGTTTGCTGCGTCTGCGCCTCTTCACTCCCCTCGCCGCGCGGTGGACCTCTTGAGGAACATCCCACTCAAACAGAACTCTCCTTGAACGAGGGACGAGCATGTCGGACGAGTTGTCTGAATTAGCTCGCGAGCCAGCAAGAAGTGCAGCTGCAATCGCGCCTGCATTAATTCAAACGAAGAACTATGACCAATGAACGACTCAGGCAAGTAAAGCAGCAGCAGAGGTGGCCAAAAGCCAGCTTGTAAGATCCTAACGCTGTTGTCGCGCACTTTCGAACTTCAACAACGGGACATCTTATGCTACACGTGGGCTGCTCTATCCTACCCAATGAATGATTCTTCGAGTTGGCTTTTGCTGGGGCGTTGCTTTAACCATAAGAATCCTCATTCGTTAAGAATATGAGTACCCCACAATGTGATTAGGACTAGGCGAAAAGCGATAAAATGATGACGACAAGAAGGGCTATGATAAAGCACAAGCCGCATCAATATAGCACTGTCAATCGTCGTGTGAGATGGAGTATGGACGTCGAATGGTCGGGCAGGTGTGACTGGAGTACTAAAGATGTTTACTCAACGTATGAGAAAGGTATAAAATCAAGAGGTGCCGGAGATAGCGGCCCGAGCCAGACGGCGGCGGCCATGGCCACGGCTCAATGTCAGCCGAACAAGATGAGTAGTTTCTGTTTGCGCGCCAGATCAGCCCAGCTCGCAAGTATCACCATATCATACGAAGTCCATTTGTACACACATAATAGTGGTGATTGACTCTGAAGAGCGTAAAAAATAGACTCTCTAGACCGGGCGGGTTCAACCTCTGCCCCTGATTCTCCCGCATGTTCAAGGGAGGCTTCTAACTTTTGCCTACAAAATTAATCCATTCACAGAGCTCAGACAGAGGTCCGCGACCGTGATCATTAAGGTCACCTACGGATGGAATCAAAAATCGTTAAGATATTGGACTGCTTGATTGCTCTGAGCGCTCATTTGTTGAAACCGGCCGATGTTTACTTTGGCCTCATCATTCTCGTGCTTGGACGGATCTGGGATCGTTAATCCTCTTGCAGGGTATCGTGGCCGTCCCATTATTTCTATTCACAAACACTGGTCAGTGGCAACATGTCTGTTCGCAGTAGAAATTGCTGGTGGAGACGACTGTGCAAAGTTGGACTGAAGGAATGACACCTGCAAAGCAGAAGCTGAAATTTGTAGCTGAATAGGAGGTGGTAGAGCAAGGAAGAAGCAGAAAATTCACAACTGGGAGGTCCACTGATAGAAGCAAGTCAGACGGCAACCATTTCGCAGAGCTCTGAAAAAATGATGAAGGCAGAAGTGAGAAACTAGGAAAATTCTAGATATCTTAAGAGCAACAACCCCGGCCCGCGTTCATAGATATGTGAGGAAACAGCGGTTCACAATGGTGTGGATGTCGCGTCGACTGAACTCGCTTGGTACATGACTCCATTTATCTGGGCGTATAGCCGGTACGTCGTAATCCGCGTTGCCTGTCACAGTGCGTGCGCGAGGTATCTCGTCCATTAGCCCATATAAAGTCCCAGCGTCTTTGTCTCGCGGCCTTGCGTCACGACACTTCTGTAATATTCGTGTGCAACTCTATCCTACCCACTGAATATATTGTTCTACACACCCTGTCCTGGGGTTGATCCTTCAAGGAAGCGATCACGATAAAGAGGGGGAATATATGCATACGAAGCAGTAACTTGGCTGCCAAAAAGCGAAGTGTGGCGCTTTCAGGGTGTCCCCCAAGAGGCCCACCGCGCGGCGAAAGAAGAGACGCAGATGCGGCAATGGACGAGTCGCGGGTATGAGACGTAGCATGGTACACTCTATTTAACCTGACGCCTAACCGCCACAGCATGCGCTGCGACTCGTCCCTTGCCGCATCTGCGTCTCTTCCTTCGCCGCGTGGTGGGCCTCTTGGGGGACACCCGGCGCTTCCACGATAAGAGATTGCTGAGCAGGACTTCGAAAGCGTCCCACTCCGTCCCAAAAGACGTCCTGCCCATTAGTTCAGTTGATAGTTTGGACGAGTATGTTTTTATGTTGAAAAAAGCGGCACAACGGGAGCAACTCGACTGGAGCGTGGTTTTGCATGCCAATGCACAGCGGTATACTCAACACATGTCCGCCGTCATAGCCTCTGCCCATCCGTGAGCGCCAACTAAAAACCACACAAACAACGACCACTCCCGTTTTGCGTTTTCTTGCCCAATTCCTCTGTTTTTTTTTGCCATTGGCATACCCTTGAGCACCCCAACGTTCTCTTCAACCCTACCAAAATCTTTTGTAATCGCTACCTTTCAGGAAACGTGTGCTATTCCAGAGCTCTGCTAACCCTTCTTCATTCTTTACATCCCTTGAACGAGGATTCCACGATGAGGTCGGGTGTGGAAGAAGGGGAATTAAGCGAAGTCGAAAGGCAGGCGGCCTCCCTGAGGGTGCGGTACGATGCGCGTTTTGAACAAAGAGTAAGCCTTAGCGGTCTAGCAGAGCCATCCCGCGCCCTGGCATCGCTGCACGCCTACCCTCTCGCCGTCTGGCTTCAGCGATCTAGCCGAGGAAGCGTTAGCGTCGAAGAGAACAACGTCGATAAGAGTCGCACAGTGCGAAAACCATGAGGCAGAGAAGGGTCCCGATTCTCGCCCGGCGGCTCGTCCTAGGCCGCTCCTCATGGTTTTTTTCATCCCTGCTCCGCTGGTCACCTACCATAATTTCTAAATGGCTCCTCTTCATCGTTAACTTCCCCTTCAAGTTTGCTATTGCAGTGAACCCGCTCTTACACAAAGGCACACCCAACGACAATCCTTTCTATAAATTGCCCGCAAGCACAGAAATTGTCATGTGCAAGTGGAAAGTGTGCAACAAGAGCGTCAACTTGCGTTGACCGCTGCGCCGTCTACCATTTTTCTCGTCTGCAGAATACGCTGTCGCTTGTCCAATGTGCTCTCCCGCACAATCCCCTTTCTCACCGCGCTTTATCTCTCCGCTCTACCGTAATCGACCTTACGAAAGAGGAAGCTAACAGTTTTTTGTGTTTACTTTGGTTCTTTTTTGCACTGACCGTCAACTACGCACATCAGCTTCGCATTCTTGAACAGTGATCACACAAATTTGGTCGTAAGATGCGCCCTGAATCGGAGTGATTAGGCACGAGAAAATACTGCCAGTACAGTACTTTCAGTTTTCTTGGTACGCGAGTGCTTCTTGTAGTAACAAAAGATCAGTAAAATATGGACTAGCAATAATTATTGATATTAGCAGCAATGATTCTCAATAAAATAGTGGTCCTCATGTCAACTTGATCTGACACTCGAAGTATTTATTCTTCAAAGGCAGAGGGTGCGATGGCTGGGAGGCGGAATAACCTCCCACAACCTCTGATGCGCTGGGAGATGTGGTCAGACCGCTTCCAGCAGCACGCCCTTCGAGATGACTCCGTCTACCTTAAATGGCACTCAGTGCCTTCAAAGCTATACCCCAGGCAGAACCGTGTGAGCGAACCTTCTCGGTCTGGTAGGTAGCGCCCGGAGGACATTCAAGGATGTGGCAGTCCCGTGCAAGGAAATCCGCTGAGAAAGGCGCTAGGGTCTTCTAGGCCAAGCTGCGAGGCCGTGTTTTCCGCAGCTGTGGTCAAACGATCAACGATCGACAAACAGATGATCAAACGTATAAACTCTAGATGTTCTGCTAAACACAACCCGGCAAAGCTGGTTAGAAGCAGAAATCAGCTGGATAGTATGCCATAATTGCTGGCAAAAGGCCACCGTTCTGCGGCATGCAATTCTCATACTCGGGAAACTCGTCCGGCTGCACCTCCCCTTGAAGGTTACGCGAGATGCTACAGGCAGGGAGGGAGTTCCTGTACAAGGCCTCGTGGAGGGTTTCTTTCGCTGTTTCTTCAGTTCCACTCAACAATGCACTCTCACATCCATTATCGATCGCGGTCAACCCGCAAATACGTCCCTGAGTTGTGCCTTTAATTAGTTGATTGGTTAGTTAAAGTTGTATAGTGACTAAATTATTCAATTGATTGAAGCATTACTTCATCGCATTCGCATTCAACCGTGATCGCTTTTGATATGAGTGCTGTCTTTGAAGGTAGGGTCATGATTCTTGAAGGAACTACATGTTACTTATAGTCCGCACTGCTCTATGGTGCGCGCACACACACACACTCAAAGGCAGAGTTGACAAAACCCGAATGCAGTTCATTAAAAATCATGGTAGGGTGGCCAGTGGGTAAGGAATAAAGAAAAACTCATGCGTAACAGGTAGCCCGACAAACAGGATCGCTTCGATGTGCAGGATTCAGGCATTAATGCGACTCTCATCGGTGTCGCCCTCTTCAACGCTAACGCTCTCTCTACTAAACGGCTAGAGGCCTGCGGCGAGGGGTTAGACAGTCGATGGGTGTGCCGCATCGATAGCACCGCGGAGGGCATGCTAGCTCACCTGAAGTGTATTCTTCGCTGCGAACTGCGTGTCGCTCCGTACCCTCATGTAGTCCGCCAGTCTTAGGCCCTGTTTGGCCTCCGACCTTACCGTGGAACCCTTACTTGCAGGGCAATAGCTGTTGCGTACTGGTACTATTTAGAAGTAGTAGAGGACGGTTACATGGCTTCTGTCAACCAGAGAATGATGGTGTTGACGAAAAAGCACACTGCTTGGGTAGTGCTAAAACATATAACAGTGCATTCGTGTGAGAGCTCTTATGCAGCACTAAAAAACGTTGGACCGATGTCATACTCTGCGAATCCATGCGAATCCGCTAGCGAATCGCTGAGTACGAGCGATGAGCCGGCGGTGCGAACGATGTACTAGCGATTCGGAAGGTATACCAGCGGCTTAACAGTGTTGAAATTGGCGGGTCTGGGCGCCCCGCTACGGGAGTCCAGGCTTCCCAGTACGGGAGTCCGGACCCGCCACTTTCAAACCATGTCAATTAGCTGCCACATCTGTGGAACCGCTTGTAAATCACTCGTACCCAGCGATTCGCTAGTAGCGAGTCGAGCGATTCGCAAAGTCTGACATCGGTCTCAAGTTGCCTACCCTATACCAATAAAGATCATCGCAAAGCTTTCACATACTTACTACATTTATGGAAACATACGCAAGAAAACAAAAGCAATGGAGTGCAGAATATTGTGAATGCAATCGCTATGCTTTCGTTTCCGTTCTGACTCAATATTTGCTCCTAAGGTCTCGCGCCATAACAATACATATACGCCATTGGGAAAAACGTTCCTCAGATCGGTCTCTGTCTTCGAGAGGGTTACCATATGAAAATAGGACAAATCAGGGGAATAAAAGGCAGCAAGGATCTTTTCAAAATACTGGATTATAAAAGGACTCCGGAGATTGGAGAAGTAGTCAAAATTGGAGGATACAATTGTAAGGTCTTGTCATATGTTAACTGTTGACCATCCCGCTGAATGGCTTGGTTCAGCTTGCAAGCTACAGAATCTCAGCAATCACTGATACCCACAAGTGGGTTAGAGGTCCAGAATGGCTCGCGAACGATAGGAGTAATTGGCTTATAACATCAATAGTCGGTATCGCGGTTGAAACCACAGAAGGGGTCATCAAAAAGATATGTAGCAACAGAAGAAAATCAGGCATAAAAGAAATCACTGGAGCCATAGATCTGAATATGCTCTCACAACTTTCTAAAGCACTCAAAACCGAAGCCAAAATTGGTATATGTCCCAAAAGGCTGAACAAATGACTGTTAATCGCTGTTCTGATATGAGAGCTTAAATTACCGATCAGATCATTTTTCGGGACAAATTAACGCTCATGGTATCCCAGCGCTCATGGTAGCCACAGAAGCGTAATCCACAGGAAAAGAAAGCATGAGTGAAGAAAGAAAAATTATTCGGGCCGAATCATGTACCACACTCATTGTAAATTCGCTTATGAAGCATTTCGACTTGCCTTCAGTTCTCAAGCGCTAGTGGCTCCTCAGAAAAATTTTTCATGTAAAACTGAAGCAACCATGCTCGACCTATGCAAAGAAGCAGACCCTTGCTCCTTAAAGATCTGGCCATGGTCTTTCAGATGCATAGCGCATAGGATAGCTCTGAGATGACGAAGATGGTGACTTTGAAACGATATATATTGCTTTGAAAATGAAGGCTGGAGCTCACACTATTTTCTGCAACCGACTCTGTATTACGGCCTTGTACCTCAAAATTACAGTCGGTTCAACCAAGAAGTCGGGAATAGTCTTCTACCAATGTGAACTCTCAATCAGTTGATCTTCCTGCGAAGCTTTTATGTTTTTATTGGGAATGAATGCAAAAAATTTCTGTGTAGGATTTCTTTGACCCTTGTGTGCCGCATGGTGCAGCTCTAGAAAACCTTATCAGTCGAAATTTTATATTATCGCCAAGAACACTATGTTATGTTAGTCCGACCGATCAAACCAATCATTCACTGCCTCCAACAGAATTATTGCCACTCTTGATGAAATGCTTCTGGATATCTTTACCCTCCTACCCATGGTGCGGCAGCCGACGTGTTATAGTTGCGGACCGGTGGTACCCATATCTTCTTCCCGAACCAGGCCTCTGCTCCACAGAGCTGTATGAAAATTTGCATTTTTTCGAGATACTCCATTGTGTTTTCTTCAGTATGTCTATAATCTCAATCTCAATCTTCCACATTTCTTTGCTTTCTATGGTAACCTGTAATACCTCCACCAATTTTGGCTTTCCCCAGGCCAACGAGCGATTTGAAGGATTTTCAATTTGCTTCACCAGTCATTTTCTTCAAGGAATATGGTAAGTAATTCAACCGTTCTTCATTGTGTATGTTGAGAGGAATATTTCTCAGTCGTTTGTCTATTTCTTGATTGAAGATCTTCTTCTACCGTGGTTATCAGAAGGTCATCGTTAACAGAAGGGTGCTCCTGATCGCCCTTAGGGCGATGTCAGACTTTGCGAATCGAGCAATTCGCTAGCGAATCGCTGGATACGAGTGTTGCGCAAGCGAATCGAACTTCGCACCGGCGAATCGAACTATGTACCAGCAAGTCGAACTATGTACCAGCGCTCAATAGTGGCGGGACCCAACGTTCAAAGGAGGTCCCGCCACATTCAAACAGCGTTACTGGACAGTAAACACAGTTTGAAAATGGCCGGACTTCCTCTGAACGTTGGGTCTCGCCACTACTGAGTCGCCGGTACATAGTTCGACTCGCTAGTACATAGTTCGACGTTCGATTCGCTGGTGCAACGTCCGATTCGCTGGCGCAACGCTCGAATCGCAAAGTCTGACATCGACCTTACTTTGAATCCGGGTTCCTTAAATTGAAAAATTTAGAGCCAACGATACAGTGTGTGTTTGTTGGTACATCGCCGGCTTTACACTACAATATTCCTGCAGTCTGCACAGGTATTTCTCCGAAGTTCGACTAATAGAAGTATTTTTGCTCAAAATACATGCTACTTTGACGTTTTTCCATAGAACTTTGAAAAAGACTAGAAGCTCTAGGCTTTTCAAAATTCAGTAGCGGCGTAAGAAAGAAGAAAATTCGCTTGTCAACGGTATGGAAGGTTATGGCATTGGAAGATATTTCTTCGAGAAAATATCCAATAAAAATTATGGCACATCGACACCAGCATTTCATTTTGGACAACCTAATATAACATAGTTATAATAATTACGAGCCAGGACCCAGGACTGCTGATTGCATCTGAACGAAGAACATTAATACAAGCTTGTTGGAGACAAATGTGTTCTTAGAAACTGATTCACAAAAGATAACACTGTTCATTGTTTTCGAATGGAAATGCTGCATAATTGCACAATTGATTATTTTATCGTTCTGATCACCACCATTTACGACAAGACACGACGTCTCCTTCTGCGT
This sequence comes from Teladorsagia circumcincta, assembly GCA_002352805.1. Lineage (NCBI taxonomy): Eukaryota > Metazoa > Nematoda > Chromadorea > Rhabditida > Trichostrongylidae > Teladorsagia > Teladorsagia circumcincta. The sequence continues at coordinate 54,720 of KZ345069.1, read as the reverse complement.
TGGAATTCTCTACTTGCCCGGCCGTAACCCGTCTCCTCGACCAATCGCAATGTTTCGCTTCAGTAATGATAGTGGTCCGATGTTTCTCAGGTACTGAAATTGAGATGTAAGAGCAAGATTTATTAATTAATCAAAATAATTTTCAGAAAGCGCGCTTTCTAGTATTAGGAGTCGGACTGAGCCACATGGCGCACATTGTATTGAATTAGGTTACTCAGTTTGGTCACTGTATCATATGAGCTAACAAGGAGGGCTTTTAGGGCGAACCGCGCTTTTTGGAAACGTAGTGATGACCTTGATGGTTCGATCCCCCGCGGCGAGTAAATTATGCAGCCAAGGTTGGCAGTCCTTGTTGGCTTCAAAATGGTTATGACTATTGAAATGACATCTGGTTTCGATATTTAGCGCGATTTGGCACCTATCCATCGGTGCCAACCAAAATGCAAAATTTAGTCGCCACGAGGGATCGAACCTGCAAGCCACGAGGGATCGAACCTGCAAGGATACCTCATGCTTCGTTTTTAGATTGCCAAGACCGTTCAGCATAAATGAAACATGGTTTTGTGTTCCCTACATACGTCCCTACAAAAACCGTTCTGTAAAATTACCTGAAGGCCCCCTTGTAAGGTCAGAAGTGATTTAGTGGCTTAGTGCGGCTGCTTACCACGCGCAAGGTGGTATCAAGTTCTTACCCGTGCGCCGTCTAGGCCAACGAACTTTCCGCATCTACTGGGGAGCTTAATTTGTAAGTACTGGACTTCTCAGAGGATAGAAACACTCGTATGGGTCTATGAGGCCAGGTAACACTGAGTTTTTCGAGGAAGCGATTACGATAAAGCGCATCGGGGAAATATTTTCACTACACAAAGCAGCAGCTAGGCTGCCAAGTAAGCAAGGTATGGCGCTAACATGCTGGGTACCCGACAGGAGGCCTGTCACGCGGCGAGGTGGCAAGAGACAATGATGGGTCAGCGGACGATGCCCACCGTACCGTAGCAATTGAGCGTCAAGTCAAATAGAATATATTGCAGTACGTCTCATGTCGCACAGTGTGCGCTGTGACTCGTCTGCTAACCTGCCTGCGCCCCTGCAATCTCCCCGCGCAAAAGCGATCCGTCCAACAGTTAAGTTGTGATTTGAGCGAACTGTGTCGCCAGCTGCGCCATAACTGGAGCAACTCGCCTGGAGCATGGTTTGACATGGTGTCACCAAACGCGCTGCGGTGAACTCGTCCACACGTCCACCGCTTTAGCCGCTGCCCGTCCATCAGCTAAATCACCGAAGTCCCGTTGCGGGTTCTCTTGACGGGTCAGTGCTTTTTTCGCCAATGGCGTACTAGTGAACAGCCCCAAGTCTACTGTAGACCCCCTATCGTGATTGCTGCCTTTGAAAACCGAGTAAAAATGATAAGCGACTTTGTCTTGAAGTTTCATGCTGAAATACGCGCTACGTTAGGGGTGCCAATTGATTTTTTTTTTGCTATGTTTTATTCAGTGATTATCGCGGGTGAGGCAGGTGGAACCGCAATCAAGCCATGGTTTACGAGCGAAATACGGACTCAATCCATCAAAAGGTCCATCAAGCTTTCCTCCAATTTGAGAGCGGAATATCCCGAGGAATGCAAAGCTACTTTGAGCAGTCAGAGTAGCGCCAAAACAAGGAAGCAAAAGAAATAATCTGGTGCTCACTAAAAAAAGGAACCTTTTTCTTTTATTTCCGGCCATTGAGCATGGATCTTTGGATAATACCCGCCTGTTGATAGCAACTCATTCCGGAAATGCCACTCAAATTCCCTTGCTGGGGTCGTTAGAATTCCCCTTGATTCCCATATTACCATGTGAGTACTATAGAGTGGTGGCTGGGCCATGAAGAGTTGGTGAGACCACTGTGATGAGCATAAACTTTAGTACTTTTTTTTGGAAGCAGTAAAAGTGCATTCCGGGTTTACCTCATAGGTGAATATCCCGATAAGTTAGGTGAAAATCCCCATAAGTTAGGGGATGGGCTGGATTACATGCGCCAGGATGTTTCAGTGGCTCACAGCTATGTGGGATGTGCGGTTCTTGCCCCAGGGCAAAGCAAGTACCACCCTGTGTCTGCGTCTCTCTTGACCCAAGAATATCCTTCTCCCTCTCTCATTCGCACCACACTATTTCCTTGACGTAAGCCCGTCCGATTAACTGAAAGGGCATTATTTTGCAGGATATTGGCGTTTTCTTTTCAATCGAGCACCTTCACTTTCATAACTGACCCCCCATAGCCATTCTGCCATCCCGGGGTGTGACTGCAGCTATAAAAGAGAGTTAGGGGTGAAATGCAAATTATCAATTTGACCGGTAAGTATTTGTCCCCTTCGAATCATACTTTTTGGAATGAGGCTCGAACTTCTTCTCGAACGCTTCTGCGCTCAAGGACATCTGACTAAAGGTAAAGTCTAAAGTTCTTAAGATTCAGTCGCCTCAGGCTGTTTTCGATGCAGGGATGGACGACAACTCGTGCGACGTGGCTGTCTTGACCGTACACAACCCCCATCTAATATCGTGGCAGTGGTCGCGTAAAGCTAATAATTGGCTGGAACTTGGGACGCTGAGAATGCGCCTTGGAAGCCGTCGAGCTACCAATTATCGCACGAGGTATCTTGTTCGCCATAGGAATTCCGCGCGAAAAGAATAAGAGGATAACGACTTGACTTAGGCGTTGATTGATCCCTCCTTGGGATGCGCCACGCATTTTACTCTGTTCGGAATAGTAGTGGTGTTTCGAATGCGAATTTTTGTACACAATGACTTTCAGTCAGCGACCAAGTTAGGTTTATTTCGTCATATAAAGCTGATACCAATCAATGACCCCACAAAGATGGCAGGCTTGGTTGATCCGTACTGCGCGACACAAGATTGAGCGCTGGTCCGTGAGCGGCTAAGCAGGGCATTTGCCGCTACACTTTATTTCGTGAATATGAAGAAAAAATTCCGTGACTCATTATCTGGATCTCACCCTTATTTGCGAATCGGGGTTCTCTCGTCCCTCGGTGTCAATCCATAAAAGCGGTACCGCGACGGATAGCCCGAGTAAGATGAACAACAAGAGAGAACGCAAGTAGTTGACCATGCTCATCTCAGTGTTTTCCTGCTGTAAACCTAAACAGCAAGCTTTATCATAATTGTAAATTGTATTCATGCTTATCACGATCAATATGACGGCAGTGATAACGATAACATATGATAGTCAGTATTTCCGACGATTCACCTGTTTATCGGTGACGTTTATGGATTTTGTTTATTTATTTGTTACTACGGCTGAGAATATGCTATTTATGAATAAACGATAACGAGCGTGAATTTTGCAGCAGTATGGAAAAATGAGATAGTGACGATCACAGCTTCAGAACAGGTTCCTGGTGCCAGCCACCGTTGAGGGCGTCTGGCTTATTCTGACAAAGTTTCGTTCCTTCACAGGAGATAGAGAAAATTTTTGCCGAGAAGGTTCCTGTCGTTCGCGGTCAGTTCTCCAGCACTTTCCCAGCGGGTCGAAGTGGGCATGACGGTCACCGGTCGCACACCCTCTTGCCAGCCGTGGGGATCGCGGCTGCGCAGGCATTTGCTCGTTTTGGGACCACAGCGACTCACGTCGATTCACGATCGCCAATGCCTCCGCAGCCAATCACGCGATCTCCACGGCTGACAAGAGGGGGTGAGACCGGTGGGCGCCGCGCCCACTGCGACCCTGCTGGGACTGTTGATTTTGGGAGAAATGCCATCTTCTAGAAATTAGCAGCAAGGATCGGGTCGATGATTTTTTGATGGCGAGGGAGCGTTTTCTGTGGAATGAGCATTGCATCTTCGTAACAGGCGAAGAGGGAGACTTTCTAGGTTATGAGCTAACTTCGAATTTTCTCTTTCTCGCCTCTGAGCAATTACGCAATGCATATACATCGCGCAGCGCAGACTACTTGCAAGGGCAAGTAGGTCCCACGCTGGGTAATACCATTGAATGCTAGCTTGAGGAGCCCTGGACGGGAGTCGTTGGCTCTCCCGGGGTTGTTGAGGGTTCACTTCTGTTAAGGAACTTTTAATACTCTGCGTGGACACTGCAGATAATGCGGTTAGTGCGGTCATTGGGGACAGCGCAAAAAGCGGCAATACGCTGTCAGTGCCTTTCGGCCTGATTTAAATACATACTGTGCATTTTTCAATGTCCTTATGCTGTGTTGCCTTCGGACATGTATTTCTAGCGCAAAACTTTTTCTTTTTGTATGAGTTATTATTTTTCAATATTTTTTGGGGTGGTGGTGTTGTGGTGTTGCGAATCGATGTGGCGATGAGACCTTAAGTGAGTTCATTGGTGCGCCAAAATAATTCTCAATAAAGAAAAATTGGCGATAGATATTGAATCGATCGCTCGGAAGGCACCACTTGTGTGCCAGGTACGCCAGTGCTTGTGTTGACGCTCCACGCGCTGGCCGCACTGACCGCACTGACTGCGCTGATCGCACTATAAGCAGTGTCCGCGCTAGCGTGAAGTATGAATGGGGCCGAGAGAGGAGAATGGAGCGGACGTGCCGGGCCTGCATTTTTAACAACGCAGTAATTAAAGTTAGTGGCACATGATATTCAGCTATTTCGAAACTTGTTCGGAGTGATGACTCCAACAACCTTTCACATCTACTCCCAAAAATGTAGTTTATGAGAAAATTTGACGCAAGCTGTACTAAATTGCACAAAAAGGCGCACGAAATTATATGTTTTCAGCGCGAGCGTGGTTTTCTGGAATGAGAGTTTTCAGAAATGTAATAGCACTGCAGATCTGCAAGAAAAAAATAGGTCAAAGGCTACTGGTACGGCAAATTCGAATATGAAGCGGGGGGGGGGGTGGTGCCAAATGGCGCGGCAGAAATCACACTGAACGGTCCAAAACTAAGAACTAGCAACGCATTTGTGTCCATTGGCTTTGAACGAGTTTATGGCTTAGGGGCTGATATTTCGGGTGAGGGTGATATGATAAGATTTGAGAGGATGAAAGATCAAAATTACGACGATTGATATGAAATGCATTCTCAAAATAAAAATTGAACACTTATGAGAGAAAGCAAAAGCTTATTTGGGGAAGGGGAGAAAGGATTGAGAGCGGTGCAGTATTTGGTTCTGGACCACCTTTCGGTTAGCGCACCTATTGCATAAAGCAACAGTCCCAGCATTGTCGAAGTGGGCGCGGCGGCCACCGATCGGTTGTCAGCGGTGGAGATTCATCAGGATCACGATTTGCTTCGTGAATCGACTCCAAATAGTCCCTGAGGTCCCAAAACGATCGCAAATGCCTCCGTAGCCATTCAGCGATCTCCACGGCTGGCAAAAAGTGATGCGACCGTTGTCCGCCACGCCCACTTCGACTCTGCTGGAACTGTTGCTTTGAAAAATGCCGGGTACTCGACGAGAAGCCTTTCGTGCAGCGAGATGGCAAATTCGCAGATGGGTCAGCGGACGAGTCGTGGCGCGTACTATGCAACATGAGACGTACTATGATACGATCTATTTAACTTGACGTTAAATCGATACAGTGCGCGCTGCGACTCGCCCGCTGACCCGTCTGCGTCTCTACCACCCCGCCGCGCGCGACGGACCTCCTGTCGGGTACTTGAAAACGTCACACCTCGTGTAATATCTGATTGTGTTCAAAACATTGTGAGCCATGAAAAACTGCACCTCACGCTTACCAAGTCTACACGCTTCCTCTTCTATTGAACGCATGGCTTCAGGTGCTCACTTCTCGACACGCCGTGCACTCGTCTCCCACAAAATATCTTGGAAGCCTTAGCGTACCCACATGAAACCATTACGGGTCACCTGGTTTTTTGATTATTGCTTATGGGTTTTCGATTATTGCAGAGGATGTTAGCACCAACAGAGCTACAGAGAACCTGCTCGGAGTAGCTGTTTTGTAGGGTCCGTATAGTTTTGGGGTTCCTTAACAAGTATCTGTCAAATCAATTAAAAAGGCGCCAGTAGGGGGTGAAGTATTCAGTGTTACTTACTCATCGAGACAAAGTTAAACAACAATCACTTGAATGGGGGCGGATCTCCTGGGATCGAATTAGAGATGTTTCTAGGGAATAATTCTTTAAATAGCGCAATGATGATGTTTTAAGCCCACACATCTATTTATAAATTCATACAGGTCTAGTAAGTAAAAAATGTAGAAATCATACAGGTTTACTAAGTAAGAAATGCCTAGAAATCATGGAGAAGTGGAATGTGAAGGCACAGTGGTCGGTTCATTATGAACCACACTGCCTAGTTTAGACAGCTGTTTTTGAGTAATAAGAGTTCATTAGGCTCGAATCTGTGATTTGATTCTCGAATTTTGCACCTGTTGAAATTGAACTTTAACTTATTAGAACCCTCTAGGAAAATAATATGTGAGACGTAGAACAAAATGACGTAAAAAGTTATGACGAAAAATCATCATTGTTCCTCAAAAGTGCGATTACCATACGTATATTCAAAGCGTTATCGCAGCTCTGGGGACGGGTGATGGCCCAAATTTGCCTAAGTGGCCTCTCCAAAAGGTAAAAAAATGTTATCAGACCTCACATGAAGGATAAAGGCTTACAGTGATCATAATCGGACCTTACATGAGGGCAGACTACAAAACATCCAGCATTAATCGATCCGCTTTTGAGATGCGCCACATATTCTATATCCGCTCAGAATCGTAGCGGCATTTTGAATACAACTTGGCCTATACAATCACTTGCAGGGCCAGGCGAGGCGCAGTTCAGCGTTTTTATCCTCCCAGGTGAGTCTTATAACAATCAGGCCACCTCGTGAGATTAGTGGGCTTGGTTTATCACGGTGTACGATCCAGGACTTGGCACTGGTAAAAGCTCCTCCATTCACCTTCACTAAATCACCTCCTCCCATGCCTCCCAATCAGCATCACATGGCTGCTGATCCGTTTCTGTACTGGGCCACAAGGGTTCATGGTGTTCAGGAGGGAGCGGTCAAGGAGGAGGTGGGGGATGGGTTCCCAAACTCTGCGCCTCCACTCTGGTCGATGACGCAACTCTCAAGGTTAAGAATAGGGGAAGAGTTCAGAGATACAGAGTTTAGAGACTCATTTCCTAGTTGGGGATTGCTGCACCCGGCCCCTGATCTTGTGGTTCAAGGGATTCTTCACGGGATAAGCCGCTTTGACACCAAAGATCCATACAATCTTGTCTTTCTTGAACAAAACTTGATCGAGAAGAATAAGTTTGAGCGCCTTCGGGCCATTATTTCAATTTTACGCCACGTATTCTTCTTCGATAAGAAACTTTAGTTTTTATCATATCAGAAACTTTAGTGGCAATTGAATGACAGCCATAGATGGATGACAATCAAAACATAAGGTACGACAGGAGGCCCGCCGCGAGGCGAGGAGCGGAGAAGCAAACGGATCAACGGACGAGCTGTAGCGCGTATTGTGTGATATGGAACGTACTATAGCACTTCAATGCTAAATGCTATAGCATGCGTTGCGACTCGTCCGCAGACCCTCTGCGTCTCTGCCTTCTCGACGCGCGATGGGCCAGAAGACAGGAATATTACCATTTCCCTTCCAGTGTGGGCATTTACTGCCGCCTAGTCAGAAGTCAATCTATTGTTCAGCTCAACTATTTTTCCTATTCGAAGTGGTGTACTGGCAAGAGCACTGCTTACCATCCACGCGATCCGCTGATCAAGTTCTGTATAATGCGTCGCCTAGGCCATCATAATCTTCCATGCCAGCGGGATCGCTTAATTTGTGTCAAATTAGTCTAGGAGGATGAAAACACTGACATGTACATTGGCCAGCCCCCTCAAGTAGTTGTATAGGTCAAACCGCATCAAAACGCCGCTGTGAATCTTGATGGAAGTAGGAAACGTGTCGCATCCTAAGGTGAGATTATTCAATGCCATATATTTTGCTATTTTGCTTTAACTATTTCTGCTGCACTTACAATAAGATTATAGGGCGTTGGATTGACTCAGGTGATTTTCAAAGGAATAAAATTAAAATGAAAGCTAATGGAGCTGTATTGTGGGATAAAGGAGTGCGTATAAAATCTTCTCTCTTGCTTCTCCTTTGACAGCTACGATACATCTACGAGTAAGATCGAACAGAATTAAACAGCAAACGAATGAATATGAAGAGCAGTTGTGGAGAGGTTTTGGTCTCGGGAATGTTTGACACTTGTTGGACTGAAACCCGATCGGGGCTAAATATAGACATACAAATGCGATTAATCCGAAAATCGTTTACGAATCGGGCTTCAAAAGTCGACGATCTTAGGATTAGCTTCCATTCCGAGCGTCGTCACGAGATTACTACAACAGACGGCTTAATGAGCATTGCCTACGAATGAGGAGAACCTGTTTATCAGTAAGCAGTTGTTATCATGGACATGTTCTATGTATCGTTTCCAGCAGGCATGCATATAAGACATATTCAGAGTAAAAAACCGATTTGAGAAAGGATTAGGTGCAGTCGAAACCATTGGGTGAGTGATAAAATTACAACTTCCCGAGAAATATTATATTTAGTAGAAATTGACTTGCCCTTCAATTCTTACGAAAATATGAGAAAAATTAAAAATTATGATTAAAAATGATTGAAAAAAAAACTGATTAAAAATTAATGCAAACTAGAAAAAGGACTTGTGAAAGTGGATAAAGATTAGAATATTCGTCAATCAGCCCTATTTTGGATGCGCCATGTACGTCACTTCCATCCCGATTGTCAGCTGGTCGACAAAATGACCTTGATAAGTCCATGTGTGTTAGTTAGGAAAATAAATAATAAAATCAACCGGTGACGTAGGTTACACCTAGAACATGAAAATGATCAGTTCTGCCTTCAATTCAGACAAACCGTCGTCATGTCGCTATCCTTCACCTCACCAGGGAGGAGTCGATAATTTTCGAGTCGATCAGGGAGGAGTCGATTCCAGAGGATCGATGCAAACTCACTGGACTCGGCCAGATGGAACAGTTGGTCGGACTAGTGGTGAATCAACGTAAGACTTGCCTTCATCCCCTCTACTCCCCAACTGCGCCATTACCCACTACACCACCACCGGCACACCACACTATTGCCCTCTTTCACCCAATGCTGGAGAAGACTTACAGGCAGGTGAAGGACTCCGGATACATCGGAAACTAACGACATATTTTGTGCAGCACTTGAAATAAATTTCCAAGACCAATTCCATTGTAATGACTGTATGAAATGTACAGGGGAGGGGGCAATAAAAAGACATTTTTTCTCCTTGCTCAAACGGATTTAGTCACACCCTTCTCAATTCAAAGGAGCGGGCTCAATTCATAATTAAAGAGCGCATTTCATTCCATAAGATATTCTTTGTAGTGGCCATCCACGTGGACGGCATCAGGAGAAATTTGCCCCGGAAACATGGTGCACGGGTCGAGCTCAATAGGGTTCTCGACGGATAGTGTACCATTACGATGGTTTGTGAAAGCCGAGTCCCAAGGGGGTTTGCATAATCAGAGGTAATGTCTCAAAAAGCTATCCCACATTGAACTGATTCAAGAAATAATGTAAGAGCTTCGAGCTGAAGCAGTTACATTAGGCCACCTTGAGCTCGACGACGATGACAGATGACGTCATATTCTGAAGACCGTGAGGGCAGTGGATGAGGGCATGCGCCTACTCATAGAGGGACATTTAAGGAATATTTTGCTGAAGAACTTACGCCAACGAGGGCAGTCTCTGTGAAGAAAAAAAGGCCGAGTGCGACAGAGGCAAAATGTCTTTTTTGACCCCCCCCCCGTATGTGCGTGCTATATGAAAGGAGCAAAACAGAGTAGGTCAAGCTGCGTAGAATTATAGCGGCCTTATCCTCTAGCGGCTATCTATGACTGATAGCGCATGTGGGTGGACACGAGTCCCCAGTTGTGTTAGTCCGACGCTACGCGCAGTGCTTGTGGTAGTGGAAGGTGCGTTCAGTATACGAGGGGGGGGGGAGGCCAAAAAAAAAGAGTCACTTTGCCCATGACACACTTCATCAAACTTTTTGTTGCAAAGACTGCCGCTATAATTTGGAGTTTTGCGACGATATATTCCTTAGATGTCTCCCCATAAGCGGAAGCAGGCCTACCTTCACTGCCTTCACCATCTCCAGAATATGACGTCATCCGTCATCACCGTCGAGCTCAAGGAGGCTTACAATAATCGCTCCATTCTGAAGCTGCAACGTACTTTCTCCAGTCGGATAAGTGGTTAATAGTTTATAAGAGACACTAGCTGTGACTATACAAGATAGCTTTTGTCTAGCGTCTCGGAGTCGTCGGAATGGCATATGTTTTCTCGACGACCCCGTTGAGATTGTACCGAGCATCATGTTTCCGTGGGAAAATCTTCTGATGTCGTCGATGTAGAGAAACCGTATGTGATTTTTTTGATGGAATAGAAAGTGCTCTTCAATATGCAGTTGAGCTCATTTGGTTTAATTTTGGAAAGGGGCAATTTATGTTGTTTCGAACACGGGTGGAAGTGACTCTTTTTTTTGACCCCCCTGTATAACCACATCCACGTTTGATTATTAGGTGAAAGATGAGAATCCCCGTATACTTACAAACATTTTATTTTTTCTCATATAAATCACAATCCGCAATCAGTCCAGTATAATTATCCCACCAGTGGTAAGTATAGCGCTGCTCGAAGGTGCCATGCACCTCGACTTTGCCTTTCGTGCCTCGAAATTGCGCGTCAAAGAATAAAAGATTTGCCAATTAGTTTCGCTTCTAGCCCTGACTGGTGATGCTTTAGCTAACTATGCAACGGCTGTATCGGCGTTCTCTCGTAGGCAGACCCTCAATTTTAGTTATTTCGTTGGTTCATTGCTTTTTTTCATCGCCACTTCTTTTGACGTCAGCACTTCATAGAGCAAAATAACAAGAAATTTCAATCGCGGGATGTGCTTCCGAAGATTTCCTCGTCTCAAAAAATCAAGCTTTTGTTGCGGGTCCTGGAAACACTTGTAGAGCGAATATGGCCTTTTCTTCCAGCGCAAAATACTGACCTCACCCCTTGACGGAGGACCTAAGGCTCTGGCATGCCCTCATTCTCTTTAACTCAATAATTATTAATATATATGAAATCTCAAGCAAAACAAAAAAGCTGCAGTTCAACTGCTACGGTAGGACAGCGCTCAAACTGGATCTCCTGTGCTCCGTAATTGAACCACACTGCAGCAAGATTCACTACTTCTGCATAAGTGATGCGCAACTGCTACGGTAAGACAGCAGTCTAATTGGATCTCCTGTCTCACAGAGCTTATATTCAAAATATGTTCGCGCAGGCCAATCATGGTCGAAGTACATTACCCAAGGTTCATAGTAGGGAAGTTGCCCAAGATAGAGCTCCAAACTGCACAGGTGTCATCCGTGTGGATGTACAACACCTTCTAGAATCTTATTGGTTACGTCTACTTCATCGCTCCTCGAAGCTTTTCTAATGGTCCTCCTTTTTTACGAACTACCATAACAGACCCTTGCTTCAAGGAGGGATTTGATGCTTTGGGGGAGGACATTACCACAGGGCTCCACACATACGCACCTACTGCCATCCATTCACCCTGAAGTCACTCTAGACGCTCCGGCTGACGTTGGAGCCCTGCGCGGATCTCCACCTCTTCGACAAAAATATTTGCCCAGTGGGAGATGCTTGCTTCTGAAAGATATCAAATGTGAACCAATTTTATCTAACAGAATTTTTTTGACGAAGAAAGGTTTGGCCGAGACTATCGGGCGCTACTGTACAAAAATGCGCCAAATTAGGGGATTGTTCCCCAATCAGGTTCTCCGCACTGGTGATGTTCCGTAAAAAGCTGTATGGCCACCCTGTCACTTTGTCCTTCACCTGCTATTATGTATCCTACCACCTCTGCACACTCCCACTTTCTTCTTTCATATTCCGTTGTCGTTTTGTTTGAAAAGCTTCGACACAGCAATGCATCGACGTTGTTGAAGTCGTATCAAGCGTGTTCCCATGCTCGATTAGGGTGAGAAAAAAGGAGATCCACTCGAAGAGATTTCGACAACCGAGGAGATCACAAAGATTTTATTTGACTTACTGTTTTTTTTACTTTCCTAGGGATTGATGTGATTCCAAGGGTGTATGTCCACATCGTTTACTTTGTTGCGCCAAATGCCTGACAAATGCCATTTCCACCTGGGCACAGTGCTTTCAGAAAAGTAGTTAATGTTGTTATGGCCGCTTCTTTTGTTCTTTGTTCATTGGTAGACACCCTAGCGACATTTGTGTCGAGTTCGGCCTCTTCAGTAATTTTTGGGGCTGAAAATTGTGCAATCATGCTCGACTGTCTGTTTGTACAACTGGGGATCCGGTGATTAATGTAAGAGCAAGGTATGGCTAGGGAAAGTAGACTTCCAAATGGCCCACAAAGTCGAAGCACAAGAGCAAGCCCGGCGCATCCTATGGCAGAAGTTGTCAATGCGAAACGCTTTATGACATTCGATTCATAGTTTCGAAGTTTCGTACCGAAGGAATTCCGTCCTTTCGTGATCCAACTGAATGCAGAAAGTATCATTGTAAGATAAAAGTGGAATATTATATAAATATGTGTAATAATATGATATACAGGGGGGGGGGGGGAGCAAAAAAAAGCATTTTGCCTAAGTCACACTTCAGCCCTTTTTTCTTCGCGGAGATTGCCAACTTTGATGGAAGTTCTTCAGCATAGTATTCCCTAAATATCCCACTACAAGTGGACGCAATCCATCCCTCAGTGCCCTCACGACCTTCAGAATATGACGTCATCTGTCATCGTCATCGAGCTCAAGGTAACCCACCGTAATTGCTTCAGCCTGGACCTCTCATATAATTTTTTGAATCAATTCTATGTGGGATAGTTTTCTGAAGACATGAGCTCTATCTGTGCAAACCCCCTCGGAACCCGCCTTTAAGAAACAGTCGTAATGGTACATGATCTTCAGGGGCAAATTTTCCTGACGCCGTCCACGTAGTGGCCACTATAGAGAACTTCTTATGAAATGAAATGTGCTCTACAAACAGAATGTCTTTTTTTTCATTGCAACCCCCCGTATACATAACATTGTGATATAAAGGACCACCAAGATATGATACAAAGGAGGAAAAAAGAAAGATTGATAAAAAAAGTATTGCAAAGCAGTGAATTTCCAGAACTACTTTGATAGATAATGTGGTTACATAAAAATAAATAGTTCTGAATAGATTTGCAAAAAGTGCTGGGTCATAAACAAAACTCGGTTCTGGCGAGTCTGGAAAGTCTGGAAATCCTGCTTACCGGGAGAGTGTGCTACATGGTAGGCTAGCGGAGCACCGTTCCGCCATAAGTTAGCTTTTTTTGACAAATTTCGGACAAAGCAACACGAAAGTGAAGCAATCAAAAACGAGTTCAAAGAGAGTTGTGATGCTTTGAACGCTCAAAAATCCTCGTGTTCAAGAAAAATTTCCAAAGAAGAGCTTCAAGAAAAGGCAGACGTTTTTTTTTCAATTGTTAATTGGTGTTTTTAGCCGCATTCCCTCAGCAGAATGTTGGTCAGTGTGATAGCTATTGGCCCAGACGGAAAGCTGGAGGAATACAATTCTGATTCGCGCCTGATATGAAGAGTTTTACCCATAAACCAACATGATTGCGCGGCGACAAGGCTTTTTCACCTCGAATTTTCGGCGGAATTTTTAGTAATTTTGGGAAGACCACTCTTAGTGTACTATGCTTGTTTCAGAATTTCATACAGTAAGTTCTGTTGAACATGTGACCGCTGGAATCTCGAAAACTCGCCTTTTCACAGGAATGGCCATCCTAACCCTTCAAACATGCATACGGGACTGCTTTTCGGCTGGCGATTTCCAAATGATCGTTGATTCTTGTCAAAAGATTAACACTTACAGCTACCATGCTGACTTCGGGTTGCCAGAAAAATAACTGAAGAAATTCGCGATCTTTTGAAGAAGACAATTTGCATGACCAAGGAAGGAGAGATGTGATCACTACTTTCAAATTTCCACAGAAAAGTGTTCTGCTCTGTGGCAAGTCATTTCATTCTTTTTGTCTATCTTGTTCTTCTTTTCCATTTCTGACCATACGGTGGATATTTCATACCAGTTGGCGCGGCACGCGTTGCGCGCGAAGCACAGTTCCGCGGCGATATTTGATCGG
>KZ345069.1:12899-26703 GCA_002352805.1 Teladorsagia circumcincta | reverse complement strand
CAACTAAAATCCATTATTTACTTTTTTTAGCCATGCGAATGTTTCACAAGAATACTGGGTTACTTGGTTACTGGGTTACTCAGTATTCTTGTGAAACATTCGCATGGCTAAAAAAAGTGAATAATAAATTTTAATCGTTGAATAGCATGACTTTTTCATGCTTTCAAACAGTTAAGCATTTTCGCAAACAAAATCATTAGCACACATTATTGCGCGAGTTTGAAAGCTTGAAAAACTACCATTTGTAAACTTGAATGCAATGCATGATTGGTAATTTACAACTTTTAATAAGGCCCGCTAAAAAACAACAATTGCTCCAGGAAGCATGTGCATGTAGCTAGGTAGTTAATCCGACAACCCCAGGTCAAATTGGTAGAGAAACGGTGGTCGACTGTTATTCGGAAGTTGTCGATGTCGAGTTGACTAAAAATGAAAAAAAAGCAAAGCAAACGGCCGGCGAAGTCCTTAAAGGCACACCCCAGGCAGAAGTCCTGTAAATGATCCCTTTCGGTCTATAGGAGAAACCTCTAGGGAACAATAACAGATGCGGCACTCCCGTGGACGAAGATCACCTCACGAAAGCGCTAGGGTTTTGCAAAGTAAGCTGCTGAAGCTGCAGATTTTTTTCTTTTATCAGACTTTTGTCTGGCACTCTCTCATTTGTTGCACTCTCTCACCTCATACTCTTCTCTCCGCGTTTAGTCTCTCATTACCTTAGCGCATCTGATTACGAAGGGGTGCGGGCCCTTGACCTGAGCATTCTAGACGGATTCTTTCCCTTTTCCTTTACGACCAGTCCTTTTCGCACCAATCCATTCGTATTCGTGTGCAAGAACCCTATCAGTTTGATTCTGAGGCATGCCTTTAAGAAGGACTTCTCCTCTTGCCTCTCACAATAAGGGAGGGCGTTCGGGACGCGTTGTCTGAACTTGCTTGCTCCATTGCTCCATTGACCCATGCTTCTTTGAATTAGCCGCTACATAGCAATCCACATTGCGTATCGAGGGATGTGTGCAAGGTAGCTCGTCCATGAGCTCCCATCAGCCGTCATGAGCTCATTTTGCGTGACCCTAGCGCCACTGCCACTCTCGCAGTCTACCTTATCCTATCGCAGGACCTCATGTAGGCTTGCTGCTTGACGTCGCATCCTCCGACTGGATCATTGAACCAATCCGTCCTATCACTGAAGGTTCCCTCGAGAATAATTATGCTCTAAATTCTTGTGGTCTAATTTTTAAAAAGACGCCCCTAGAAAAGTTGCCGCAAAGAATCTATTCATTGGGTGGAGTGGGGTACCCCATGTGTAGCACAGATGGGCCGTTGTCGCGGCTTGAAAGTGCGTATTGACGGCACTAGGGTCTTACAAAGCTGGCTTGTGGCTACTAATCTTGACTTTTGGACGAGTTACACAGCGCACATCCCATAACACTCAAAGTGCACCACGAGCGAAGCGGCTAATTCAAATACGCGAGGGTTGATTGAGTCGTAGAGCAGGCAACTCTTCAACACGTCTGGCCCACCCCCTCCTTTCGAGGGAAATTTTAGTTTTGTGAGGTCATTGATGGTTTCCTTCCTTTTTTCATTTTTACGCAATGGCATCCACATCTTCATTAGGAACCGCATTGACCCCACAAATTCGATCCGGGGTGTTGCTTCAAATTGTGGTTAGATCTATGCATTCAAAGATCCAAGATTCTCCCGCGTACCTAAAAGATTCAGATAATTCTGGAAATTGCGAATTCACTGGAAAATCACATGAATGACTAGATGACATCACCGACGACTGAATGACGACATTTCTCAGAATCGTTTTGTTATACTCTGATGCATGTATCTTAAGACGATTACCGACAGCACGTCGTGGATATTCAACGTCAATTACTCTGTTCGTACAAAGAACTTTTTGGCAGACTTCACATCACAATGAAGAGCGGATTCGGAGTTTGTCTTTGTTGCAGCAGTAGGAAAAGGCGTCGGGAGCCCAACTACTCTCTGTGTCCCGTAATTGAGGAATGACTTGAAGAGAGCTGATTGAATGAATTAGCTTTTCTCCGAATCAAAGGCAATGAGGAAACTCTTATGATAAAGGATGGAGCTAATAGCGATCTTGGGATGCGCATTCATTCTACTTCTATTGAAAATCGTAGCTGCTTTGGAACTCGATAGGACCTACACAATTTCGTTGATCAGCAGATAAACGAGCCTGACCCTCCCAGGTTGATATGGTAGCGACTGCTCACTCAGTAGGGTTGCAAGGCCTACCAGGCAAGGTCAATAGTCCAACCTGGTGCTTCGCAATAAGGTGATGCCGATGCATTTGCCTTGATAGCCTGGTCACAAGTATTCCTTTCAAAAATTCTGAACTGTTTCTTTCAAGCGGAGTTGCGAAGCGTGTTGTATGAGCTCACAGACAAGAGACTGTGAGATCAACTTCCTGACTATCTGGTCGTGTACTGTCTGCGACAACACGCCTAGAAAATTTTGCCCATGCCACCCGTAGTGCAGGCCAGGAGTTTCGGACCAATGTCGCGGTACACCGCTTATTGCAAACAGCCGAGGGCGTTCCCCAGTTAGTTGGCTCAGATGGTCTCGATCCAACGTCAATCGTCCCGTTCACGCTTCCTGGAAATTTTGCCACCACCACCAACGTTTCAGAAGGCTCCCCCAATACGAACTACCTCCATCCTACCCCGATCCCCTACCGCCACCCTCACCATCATGGCTGTTTCTTTAGTATTTGACTCTGAGACCCAGTCGGCACACCACAAACCGCTTCCTTTTAATTCGAACTCAAAGCGGGGAGCGGTAAGTGTTGGTATAATGAAGCAGCAAATCCATCGTTTATCCAATTTAATATAGTTACGCTAAACTTTCGACAAAGTCATCGGAACCCATCATACCTGACCCCTTTTACGACCCCATTCACACCTTTCCGGGGTAGATAACCTTGCTCAAACCTAATACGTGACCCTCCACCCTTCCCAAGATCACAAATGCAACCTCCTCGTTCGAGTAGTAGGAATAGACGTTTGACCCTGGTCGCACTTCGATCTAAAACCTCGAACAGTGCCTTGATAAGCCATTTGTTGCTACACCACCTAGAGCTTTTTAGTGAAGTTCACTCATGAAGGTACTTTACTCATTCCAATAGTTTTTCCTCCGCTTCTTTATAGTTAGCATTGCAACTTTCGCCTCGATGGCAAGCTAAATAAACGCACTCACTGCTTTCCTGCTGAGATGGAAGACAAAGTCAATCTGCGAAAACTGCGCTATCGCACTCTATGGCAGCCTAGGAAAATAATAAACAGGCAAACAGATGGGATAAAGGGTAAATTATTCGTGGTTTATAGTCTTTTTGTGGATTGCGGCACGCATTCCACTTCCATTTCTACATTCGTAGTGGCAATTTGAATGCGATTTGGCCTGTTCAGTGACTTGTGCACGCCGGCAATGTGATCAGGGTATTTATCCTCACATGCGATCCTGGTACTCATTGGCGGACCCGGATGGTTGGAAGGTTTAGACCGACGATATGCGACTTAGGATTTGATCCCCGGACCGCGAGCGTGGTAAACGCGACACTTGCCACTGAACCATTTCAGCCTAGAAATGGACAAGCTAATAAAAAACAGATAGCTATTAGTGTGCAACCGTTTAGATATTATCACAGTCCTATTTGCAGAAGAGAAATTAGCAGCAAAACGTTTTCTTCATGTTGTCTGTTCATGACATGAAGCTCATTTGAGAAACATTAGCGTTGAGCTGCTTCTTTCTCCGGTCGGTATTTCTTGCACGACACTTCCAGGGAACTTCTTGCTTTAGACAGCGCCTGATAATGGCAGTTGTTCCGTTCTTAATACCACTCCACGTCATTGTGATGAACTGCTTCCTGGTTGTGTTTGGAGCAGCTCAGCAAGATTTATTATACATACAATCATGGCTACTTGTAGTTCTAGTACTATCCTGACAACTAGTCACTGAAGCCAGTAACTAGCACTAGTACTAGCTCCAGTTATATTACAATTCGATAACATTCCGAAAAATTACCAGGGGCGGTAGTAAAGTACCCTTAACTCCCAATTAGAAGTGGTGATTAAGGATTACCATGGAAGAATAAGTCAGAAAACTGCAAATTAACCCCATGTCGAAGAGAAGATCCCTCATTTATCTCCGAATACCAAAAATAAGAAAAGAAACGAAATAAAAAAAAAACAGAAAAACAGGCTGCACAAAGCAACCGAAGAATAGCCGCTTTTTTACCTCCTACTCATTGGAGCTGGTTAGACAAAAGAAAGACCATTCGAATGAGGAGGCACAGATACCACTGTGCCCCGTTGACCCTCCAGTAAAAAGTCCTTCGGAGTACTTTTTAGTGGAGGGTCAACGTGGCACACGTGGTATCTGCGTCTCCTCATTTGAATGGTTTTTCTTTCCTCTGACCATCCTCCACTAACTATGAATTAAATAATCAGCTGTTATCCTACATTCTTGGGCTGCTTTGTGCAGCCTATTTTTCTCCTTTTTCTTGGATTCTTTACTTGTTTTTGTTATTCAAAGATAAGCTTTGGATCTCCTGTTTGATCTAGGGTTAGTTTGCAGTTTTCTGACTTATTCTTCCATGGTAATCCTTAATCACCACATCTAATCGGGAGTTAAGGGTACTTTACTACCGTCACAGAAGTGGTCGCTATTGTATTAATAGGTGTGTAATAATAGGGCACCCAAGAAGGGATTTCCTGCGAAATTATTCAGATAAAAAGTAACACGTCAAAAGTGGTTTTGATTTCTGGATCTGGACCATATTAATTATTTAGTAAAAATTTTGACGAAAGTTCCATATTTCGGACCCCAAAATCACATGAAAATATTTCTTCAGATCATTTATGAACTAATCAGTAATGTTGTAGTTTTTCAGGAAATGGTGCGCAGTCAACCTTTTTCCGATCCTGAAAATAATGTGGGATACGACAGTACCTAGAGGTGAATCCTTTTACCACGGCGTCATACAGACAGTTCTGAGGATGCTTTCAGCCCGGTAAAAAACAAAGGGATAATGCGGAAGAGTGGTTCTAAAGTTCAGGAAAAGTCTCAGAAAAGGTTACGCTCGGAAGAAGAACGTCGAAAAAAAGCAGGATTGGAAGACACTGTGAATGTCTCAAGCACGGGATGTAGCTTATAGGCTTGATGAACCTTTGGCCCAGTTGTCTGATGAGAGATGGTTCGATTGTGTAATGAGAGATTTTAGAAAAAAAGGCTCATCAAGATCTAAATACATAAATCAACAGGCACCACAGAACCACCACAAACCTTACCCAAATATGAAGCGCATTTGTGTTCCTGAAGGCACGTGTGGGAGTCGAGTTGGTGGGTAAATTTATGCGAAAATCAGGCAAGAAGTACGATGAAGAATGCCTGTTAAAAAAAAGCAAAAGCACCATAGAAAACAATGTAATTCCTCTTGTAACGTTGGCCATGGTATGACGGAGAGAAACAGCGCTACGAGGAGAGGGAAAACGCGAGAGAGCACATTGTGCTGAAAGAGCGCAATCGGCACGTATGTCAAGAAGAATGGCAGCTCGGTAAAACATAGTGCAAGGCCTAAGCGTCGTTATCTCCCACATTGGAAAAACAGTGTCGCGCCTGCGCTTGAGACACCTCTTTCCTTTCAGAGAGAGACTTTTTTGGCACCCGATATCGAGCTTTAGGCTTCGTTTTTTGTTAGAGTTTCACTAAGACAAGGTGAAAGGGCACAACCCAGGCAGAATTCTTGTCAACGACTCCCCTCGCAATCGAGAGAAACAAAGCAATGAAGCTCCCCTGAAAAATCTTCACAACCCTTCCTGTACAGTAAACCGCCAATCATGGGTGTGGCACTACCGTGCTTGAAAGTCAGCCGACAAGGGCGCTAGAGTCTCCAGAAGACAGCTTCAGGAGCTTCAATGTACTCCGCAAGCCGTTGTCTGGTGCCCTCTGATCTTTTGCGCTCTCTCAATTCATACTCTTCAGTCTCAGCTCTCTTATTCCCTTAGCACAGCCGCGTTACGATGTGAAGAAGCCCTTACCTCGAGTGTTTTTGAGAATTCTTCGCCCTGTTTTTTTCATGGCTGGGACCATAAGCGCAAGTATAAACAAATGAAGTGGACAGTCCATGCTAGTTCGTTCTTCGAATGGCTTTGCTTCTACTGAAGTTCCTTGATTCCTTGTAAACGCTGCTCAACGGAATTGCTTTCTCCTAAAAAGTAGATTCGAACACATTGGACATGAAGCGCCCCTCGTCCTTCCTATCCTGAACTTCCCAGATTTCCTAGGCTTTAAAGTCAAAAAAAGTGCTGCTCTCAGCATTGAATGCTGAGGTTGCATATATAGCATGCGATGACGTCTGGTGTCATCATTGAGAACCGCTGCTTTCTGCTGCTTTTAACGCTTTCTTCTGCAATGAATAAGGTTTACGGGATCGTTTCCGTGTAGCGGATGATGGACTTGACGGCAGTTCACTGACGCCATCTTTCGGCGCCTATTTCTGAAGAGTGTAAATGGCTTCACGGCTATGGACATTGTGATAATACTGAGCGCTCAATTAGGAAATTCGTTCATGCTCGGAGATGCAAAGTTTAGGAGAATAGGTGAGAAGTAAGTAAGAGAGCATCTCAAGACCTCTTCAGTTAAGATTTAGTGTCGTCAAAGAGGCAAGCAATTAACAGACAGAAAATAGCTCCATTTTTCGGAAACGCTGATTTTCAGCGAGATTGAGTATTCTAATTATACTCGATTGGTTTAAAAACGACCAGAACGTACTTCTCTGTTAATGGAAAAGATGACGCTCACCAGTCTTAAGCCCTTTAACGTGACTGTTCAGAACATCGTTCCCCTTTCGGAGTACCACAAACTTCACCATCTGCCCACATAGGCCTACCTGAATTTCACATGGGCCGAAATTGGCACTTGGAGGAGGCGAGCTTCCGAAACTTCCTTCAAAAAAAATTCTCTGTCATTACAATGCCCGAAACTATATATAAAACATCAGATCAAGGTTTTTAACTCGTTATGTTTTCGAGGTGCAAGATGGCTTCAACTATTACCGACAGACTTGCAAATGGCGCCAAATACCGATACGTTCAAAAGGAAATTAAGGAGCATTGACTTACTTACCTTATTAGGGATCAACGATTTCGATTAATTAATGTCTGAGAACTTCCCGCATGTGAGTAAAAAAATTATATTATATCTGATTTTGGATGATTCTGATTTGTATCTTAATTGGCTTCTGATGAATCATTGTAGCGAACCTAAGAGTGCATACGAATAAATAAATAAATAAATAAATAAATAAATAACGCTACGACAAGGTGAACAGTATGGCCTAGCAGATATGAAGCCAAGATCATAATCGGCGTCTGGTGGCACATCAATGGCACAAACCCCATTTCTAACCCACTTCGCCTTCGTACTGCTTCGCAATGAAAAGCGTTCCTGAGCCACCCACAGATCGCTATAAGCAGGTAAAATGTGCAACATCCATGGACCATCAACAGCTTGTAGTTAAGATTGCTTCAGCAATGTGCTTTGATTTACTGCACCTCAATTCAGCGACTCAATTCCATAATACATCGGTATGAACATATCGTGGCCGCTACCTTTAAGCCAACTCGGACCTGAAATCTGTTTTGGGCAGCACCTAAGGGTACCTTACCGGATCACAGCAGAACTGAGTGCAATATTTCTTTTTGAAGCTCCGAAGGCACCCACGCAATGAAAGCATTATTACGAATTAGGCCGGCAGTAGAGAAGAAAAAAGGAAAGACATAGTTGAAGAATGAGATTAATGGTTTACTCGAATACTCGTTTCGGCTGTAGCAATGAGATACTAAGCGCGGACAAGAGGGGGTAGGCGTGAGACCAGCAGCCGAGAGGTCGCCGGACAACAGCGCGCTGTGGACGGGAGGAGTTGAAGCAGTTGAAGCGGTATTTGTAAGACCCTAAAGACCCTAGCACCTCTGTTAGGTGGTTTTCATGCACAGGACTGAAATGTGTGATGTCTTTTGAGGTCCTACACTACAGACTGAAAGGGATCTTTCACTCGAGCTTTGCCTGTGCTGTACTTCAGAGACCTGATGAGAGTTGTGCAGTGTTTACTCCCCCCATGAGAAGCGTGCAGCTTTCAATGTTGATTCGATTGAAGCAAATTTCAAGGCTAAATCGTAATTTCGAAGTTCTCCCCAAAAAATGACCACATCTGCTCTAAAGATCTGAACTCTGTGAAAAGAAGTCAATTAGAAGGTAACACGAGTGTCTATGACAATTCCTGGCATCGTTCGAACTACACTGGTCGCGTACCCGTCTCTACCCGACGCCTTGCTGCGCCTGAAACTGACAGAAAACAAGTCGGACATGCCTTATTAAAGAAACTCCCCAATGGGCACCCTAGAAAGAGTGCAGGGAATAAAATAGGATGGAGGAAAGTCAAGCTCCACGAAATCTGCGTGGGCGAAACAGTGTTACTGTCACGTACACTCAAACTGCGTTGGAATTCGCCTGAGCGGGTGGACTGGAGAGCTCGGTGTCCGGCCCAGCTATACATCTGAAAGCGACCATTTTGGTGAAATACCCATTCCAATTAAAAATTATCAGTAAAAGTAAGGTTGAACATCACATTATCATTATCATCATCATCATTACATCGAAACCTCGGTGTAGTTCGTTGCTGCAGTACTTATGTTTCTGTGGAAGAATGTAATTACTTCGTATATTTGTGATAATTTACTATTAGTTATTATTTATACGGGTACAATTACCAATAGTTTAAGAGCCCACGGATTCGCTACTAGAGGGTCGCTGGGTTTGCAAAGTCACAGACACCGGCTCTGGAGAATCTGCTGACTCTAATCTTGATCAAACTTTTAAGAAGATGTTCGCCAGTTATTTTGAGGACTCTTTCTACGCTAAACGTCACGATTCGATCGGAAAACGGTACTTTTGATTAAATAGAAGAGTTTATTTATTTATTTATTTATTTATTTATACATGCAAATAGGACGCGCCAGTGAGTGCAGTATACGAAATCAATGCACATATCAAGAGAAAAAAGGAAAGAAAGGCTGGTCCAGTGAATCAGCAGTATCCATATGACTGTGAAAGTGACCCGGAAGTGATTATGTTCGTGACAAACAAAACCGAGGAGACATGATCTTCAGGGAACGTGAAGGTCTAGGCCTAACTGAGGTAGCAATGGTGGGTTCAGGGCGCTTACCTACACCAGTCGGCTGTGGTGCCCTTTAGCGCCACAAGGGGGTCATAGGCACTTGCCGGGACTTCGGCACACGGGTACACCGACCGCCCTCGGAGACCTGGCAAGCTAGGTAAAGGCCCAGAGACCGAACCATGCATTCCTGGAGCAGGCGTGAATTTCAACGTAAGAAAGAAGGTGTAAAAGGGGCAAATTAAAATCATTCCTATGAAGTTTTGAAGGCGAAAGAATAAATGTTCAGAATCGGGGTTTTCAGCGACACCCGCTTGTCAACTTTTTCGAATTTTTCGGCCTCCTACTACTGGCACTCTTGAATCACAAGTAATTTACGTAAGACCAGTCTACCACGTAGTTCTGCGCAAACACGTTTGATAAAACCAAAGAAATGGTCTTTATTCATGTCCGGTCATCCAACCTTAGCCCCATCATTTTCAAAAGCCTCGCAATTTTTAGATAAGCTGTTTATACTGCGCACAGCACGTATTTTGTGAATTCCAGCCAAAACATAGTTGAGATCGCTATGTGCGTGCCCATTTTCGGGCTAATTATGGTTGAAACAACAAACTTACGCGAACCTTTTGATCAGGTGGGCGCTCATGTCTTTAGGGGGGACATTCAAAAGAGGTCATTCAAAAACCGCTGGTAGGTGACACAAGGACTAAGCTTAAGATAGGGGATAGACACCAGGGAGAACAAGGGTTGCTCACATCTTTCCCCAAAATCCCTTCCCCTTCCTGGGTCTCAGTCCCAAGTTCTGTTACTTGCTCACTCATTCAATGTCCCCCCTAAGGACATGAGCGCCGATCAGGTGGTATTCAAGGCTTTGAAAAAGCGACAGCAGCTATTTTATAGCCAAATTGATATGATGGTTAGATAGAGCGAGGGAACCGCCTCAGAGCAATATTTAAAGTTTCAGCCCTCCGGTAGAAACCAACCCAGAACTAAATTATTTGATTAGAGTTACCAAAATCGGTGGAGGCTTTTAGAAAAGCCCATTAATAATCGCCGCCTACACAGCACGCCTACGGTGCTCGGAACTCCGAGCATGACTTCACCCGAGAAGTTTTGCACCATATTTTCATACGCTTTAGCTCAACTTTACTGGGGGAAACGTATCAGACGGGAAATATTCATTTTATTTATCAATTTATTTACTCGTGCATGCAATTGAGGTGTCTAAAAATACCTACAAACACAAACAATAGACACACTATGGTTAATCAAGAGGACAGTAGCCCAGTTTCTTCACGACACTAGAGATCAGTAAAATGACAAATTTGCTAACAAAGAGAGGGCAAACAAGGAGAGCCTCTCGGAACATGTGGTGCTCACGAGTGGAGTGCAAGTCTAATTCCTGCACTAGTCGGCAATGGTGCCCTTAGCACCAGTATAGGAGACCTGCCGAAATTTCGGGCCACGAGAATACCGACCGCCCCCGTTGAAGAAGTAAGTAGAATAACTTAGAAGGCCAGAGGCTGACACGTCGTGCATGGACTGAAGCTGAGAAGCAATGAGAAACGTGATTTTCTTCAAGGTACGTGACTATTGGATCACCGTTTCAATGCAAAATTGCAAAGCATTAAGGAGAATTAGAATTGAATGAATTGAGAAATAAGTAGGAAATTGCTCCATATACGTCACAAAGCCCTGTTAAACCTAGCCAAGTTCTGGTAGACGTAAAAAAATATGATTCCGGTCAGAATTTCAGAAAAAGGGATTCATTAAGCGTGCTCTAACATGGAAGTCTTAAGAATGGCATCCTTGTTCAATTACTATAATTCAGCACCTGCATCAGCACCCAGCGTTTTAGGTTTTTGTGGCTTGCTGACCTTGAGACCGACTCGGCAAAGAAAAAAAGGGTCATGCATGTGGCAATGTCCAATCTTTTATAGAGGTCGCCTAGGTGGAATTAAACGCGCACCGCAGGATCAAGATGGTATGCATTTTGCTCAGAAATGAAAATAGAGGTGTGAGATGGACCAATAGGGAAGAAATAAGAGGAAAATGAAACAATGGAACCGAAAAATGGAGACCGTTTCTCTTCAGGCTGTGGAAGGTTCTGAGAGACAGACATTGAGATAAGAGATGCTGGGCGCCACGGAGAGGGAAAAGAATCGATGACGAGAGAGCGTAGATACAAGCGAGAGTATTCAGTTTATGACGTCCATTCGTGGGAGGGACTCAACGCTTCGATACTTCTGCCTAGCGATCTCGTATTGCGTACTCGGTACTACCGTCCTAGCGCTAAGGCTTCACTGAACTGATTTGATCCTGGATTGTGCCTTTAGGTCTTGGAATTCGGAGATCTGATTCACGCGCTTATAGTGTCTAACCTACGACACTGTGCCACTGAACGGACTTGTAAAAGGAATAAGGGACAGATGCCCATCGCTAATATAACCCTTGGAGATGCACCACTCATTCGACTCACATCTAAAATTATTGCAATATTTGGATGGTGAGCGCCGCGGAGGAGCACTAAACCACAACCAATTTTCAAATCTGCAGTTTCACCATAGCAAAAGGGAAATCAAAGTTCAACGATTCGAACAACTGGCCTCAAACGGGCCTTGAAGCCTTAATACGAGTTCCAAGCTTCAACGGAGAGCAAATATGCAGTACTTTTTTCCGCCTTTAAGGAATCTTCCACGGAAAAAGCTCTGCCTTGATTACCCCCTAAAACGATACCTTAGGCCCCTAGCCTCATGAGCACAGCAAAAAGAACGGAACATAAGCGTTAGTTCCCATAATAACAATCCTACACACACAGACAAAATGGTCACTCTTTTCGAGGAAGATACCTTCAAGGTATCGTATTTCTGTGGTGATGGAGGCGGAGCATTTTCTGGTGGAAGATTCCTTTAAGGTCAGCTTTGTGCAGTGCAGCCTAATACGGTAGCTTGAACAGCTAAATCAAGGCTTCTCTCACGGTGTTAAAGTCAAAAAGGCGACCATGCCAGAAGTAGTTTCGTAAGAGGGTCATAAATATGAGCTCGCATAGAAATCATAGATTAATGTGATAAGAGTGACATGAGTTCACTAATTGCAGAAGAGCGCACATCTGAGTCGAGGCGAATGTAGAGCTAACTTGTAGCTGGGACGTTGACTAGGGCCGAGCCTCAGACTCACCTCTTAAAAAGCAGATTCAACGTTGAAAAAGTGGTCTACTAGAAACCAAGTCAGAAGTGGTCGATAATGCAGAAATGAAGAAAAAACCATGGGGATGAGACTCTTTTCTGCCTCTCGATCTCCGCTGATGTGTCCACATCGGTGCTGCTCTCTTCAACATGAACGATCTCTGTGCAGACGGCCAGTGGCTCAGACTGCAAGAGGTGGGCGTGTTGCGGCGCTAGCGGCGCTGGGACGGCCGGCCATGCTCTCCTTCGGTGCAAATCACGTGTCGGTCTGCCCTTCTTTCCACGTTCTTCTTCGACCTCCAAACTAATCGTAGAGTCTTCTTTTAGGAGGGCATTACTAGCACAGATGCTGGGCTGGGTGAAATCGGGGTCTCAAATGCTTCTGCAGTTCTGAAGCAAGGTGAAAGCGCAACGCGTCGCAACCAAAGCCCTTCATCTCTATCGATAGTTCTGTAGAGGCCTTGTATTTGCTTTAGTTGAACGGCAATCTTGATAATTGCCGGTAATGAAATATCATTGCAAACTATAAATAAATGATAGAGCATTCATTTGTTGACACCAAGACCTTGAAAACTCCGTAGCTTTCCAATTACTTGATTTTTAAAAAGAGTTGAGAACTACTGACGTCAATGTGCTAAAAGTGGATGGTGAGTTTTTTTTTTTTGAATTAGTAAAGAATGTCTTATGGTACAGCTGCACAGAAATGAGATCGTGGTGAAGAAATAAGTCTTTAGAAGACTGCAGAAGGAGCTTGCACTAAGACAAAGTGACGTGATCTAAAGGTTAACGCTTGATGAGAGTTTCATTAGGTCAAGATGAAATGAGGAGTCGTTCTACTGCAGATCGTTAGGCTACGAAGACGCGACTCATTAGTGGTTGAAGGGCAAAGCTATTAGTTCACTAGACCTACTATCCTTATTAGATCGCAGTGAGTACCGCTTGGCTGGCTCGGGTCAACGTCGTCGCTCTGCCTTTGCCAATTACCGTTGCAAGCCTGCACTTTCTCCGGAATAGAACTGCGTTCCCTAATGTAGCCGTCGTCACGATTAGGATTCTGGAGCAGGGTCGAATGCGTGGCGCATCCCAAAATAATTTGGCCAATGACTAGTACATTAAGATTTACCCGCTTTCACGATGTACCCGCTTCTTCGCTTTGCTCTTATATAATAGAATGAATAGTTGCTGCTGGGGCAGCCCGTGTACATATCGACACCGTCTAAGCGAAAAGAGCCTTCTGTCTCACTGTAGTGCTACATAGTTCTACGGTATGCGCCGTAAATATGGTAACTAAGTGTTAGTACAGAAAATACAAGTCGAAACAGACGTGAATAAAGACCTCCTTCGATATGAAAGCTGGACGAGATAACGATCGCAGTTGGCATTTCGGTGAGCGTTGCAACAACTCGTCTTTACAATCAGGTAT
>KZ345068.1:364407-376007 GCA_002352805.1 Teladorsagia circumcincta | reverse complement strand
AGCTGGCATTGCCGCTGGGGTATCTGAGAATTTTTGCTGTTTTTGCTTTTGTAAAGCCGATGTCAGACTTTGCGAATCAAGCGATTCGCTACTAGCGATTAGCTAGCGCCTGCGGTCGCGTTGCGGTACCAGCCAATCAATTCACTGGCCGCGACGCGACCGCTGACGCCGGCGAAACGCTAGATTCGCGAAGTCTGACATCGGCCTAACAAAAGCAAAAACAGCAAAAATTCTCAGATACACCAGCGGCAATGCCAGCTGTATTGTAACATGACCTTGCTTTTTTATGTGTATAATAAATAATTGATCTAATATTCATTATTAAACTCTTCATCACTGAGTGTGCATTATGGCATTATGACGCGATAACCGATGACTTATTTGAGAACATATATGCAGGTGCATGCAAATGATAAGACGAATCAATTAATACTAGCAATTAATAGGTTTCATGAAAGTAATCGATAATCACGTGTTACTGTAGAGCTAATAAAAAGCACGCCGTAATGTATGTGTCTGTAAATAAGCCAAGCTAAAGAACAACGGCGAGCAAGTATAAATTGACCGTAGATCGAACTGAAAAATCGATAACGAAAAGGTCGAAGGTAGTTGTCAACAAAATGACAATTATAGCACCAGTATCGAACAAATAAAAATGTACAGCAATGATGACGTCACTCTCGTGTGAGCGATCTATCGCTGGATCCGCAAAGGCAGAGAAGAGAGGAGCAAAAGAGGATGAGGAACACAAAAACAAAAATAAGTAAAAAAAAGCACAAAGAAGGCGAAGAAGCACGCTTGGAACAGCGAACGATCAAGTGTAAATGCCAAGGCGAGCGAGTTACAACAACGAAAAAAACATAAAATGTCATGAGTCACGCTTGCCCGTAACCCCGTCTACCTTGCATCTCATTAGATTTAAAGGCAGATGGAACGATAAACTTTTGGTCCACTGGGACTGAAGTATTGTCGCAAAGGGATACAGCATTGAAGGAAAAATCAAGGAGAAACAGCCTAAAACCGACTAAACGGAACCCCCACTTCTATTTCCGTATTGATTTCCGCTTTAAGCGAGCCTATCGGTACTGCCGTCATGGTGAACGGCCTACTCAGCACTAAAATGGCTAGAGTCCGACAGTGAGGAACCAGCAGCTGAAGTAGCTAACGGCATGAGCGTGGACAGTCACAAAGGGAGTTCTCTTCTGCGGGTAGGACCAAGATTGGTTGCTTGGGAGCATCCCTCACAGCAAAACACGATTCCGCCGGTCCCCTTAAGAGGAGGAGGATAGCCAGCCTGCCACCCTTTAAGTGTTTGTTTTCCTTCCTCAACCTCCAATTTATCGCAAAATCTTCCTTTGATGTGATTGGGTGGGGGCAAGGTCTTAAATCAAGGCAAGGACGGGGCGAAACCAAAAGGGACAGCTGCGCTTAGTGATAGATTACTGGATAGTAGGCGCACATGATTCCAAGACGACTTCAATCCAGTCACACTGAGAAACTCAGAGTTGGCGAGAGGAAACACAAACGATAAGTCCAGTGCCATACTTTGCGAACAGCTATGAACTCCGCGGACTCTCCACCGGAGAACCGCTGGATTCGCGAAGTCTGACACCCGACCTAGGCCGATGTCAGACTTTGCGAATCGCGCGATTAGCTACTAGCGATTCGCAGAGTCTGACATCGGCCTTATTGGGGGATATACAGTACCCTTGCCCTGAGACCTACATTTCGACTCATACCACATGCCAAGCTAGTTCAGCTCTCTCTCCCTTAATTTCCACATTCTCTCTGTTCAAGGATTTTTTTGAACTTTGCTGTGAAAGTCACCATTACCTCTGTGAGAACATGCAGACGGTGTCGTGGCTGACAATGTCAGTACCCGTAGGGATGGAAAACAAGAGTGGACAACCACTGGTCCAATTTTTTTGCGAGAACTTTTTTTTTGCGAAAATTTCAAAAATCAGTGATTTAAGCATGTCCACAGTGGAAGTGGGGGGATGCAGTGCGCGAAGTCATAAGATTTCCAATTCACTAAAAAACATACGGCCGACAATAAGATATGGGCTATTTAAGTAACTCGTATAGGCGAATACCAGCGCCTTTGGCACATAAAAAAAAAAACATAAAGCAAACGTAAACTACGTACGCAGACACACACTCATACACACTTAAATACAAAGCCACCGTAACCCGCAGGCCGTGAGAACGCGTAACAAACAGGAATCAACGCAGCGATCGCGATAGCCGTGAGGTTTGGGGTGAGGTCGTAGGCTTGAGGGAGGTTTTAACATCACATGATGACAAGGAAAGTTACCCGAATATTTTGCAAATGAAATGTAAAACGACAATAAATGAAAATAAGACAAGTAGAAGACATGGAAGAAAAAGGCGAATATGGCGGACGCGGATCCACACGATGCAGATCGCAAACGAACGATCGATGACGCCATCGATAACGAACAACGTATTTGTAAATATCTAAGCGAATCGGTGGATAGACAAGAAAGTAGAAGAAGACAATGCAGCACCTACAGCACATTGCATTTTCTGAAAATGGGCGTGGCAATGCGTAAAGGGGCGGTCTTGACCACTGCGCTAGGACAAAGCAGCAATTGCTACCGCCAACATCAGGAAATAAGCCTGTGATGCTGACGATACCATCTGAGGTAACTCAGTTCACTGATCATCTCCGAATGCTTCCGGTAGTGGATCCGGAATTGACAAATCTGCTAGGTCTTGTAGAATCGAATCGTTTCGACTTTCCTGAACAGAAATAAAGTGAAACGCCACATAGCGCGTCATTCTTTCCCTCCAAAAAATCAAGAAATCAAGAAATTTTAAAATCACATACTAAACTCACATTTCGCGGTATGCTGATCTGAGGGCACGGTGAGACTATTCGACGCTGACTTCCAGCCGGATAACGTCGTCGGCTATAAACACAATCAGCATAAACAGTGTTTCCAATTTTTGAGGTCCATCGTGATCGATCGATATATCGATTCGAAAACCAACCTAGTACTGCCTTCCACCGGAGCTTCTTCCTTCTCAGGCAGTGCTATGGCATTCTCATCGACAATAGTTACAGGCTGCTCATGCAAAGAAATGCTACGAGTATCCGGTCCGGACAATCCCCAACCATAGCAGGCCTTTTGCTCCGTTCGAAGGAACGTTACAGCATCCTAGAATGTGCAGAATACAATGGAAAATAACGAAAAATCGCTTGAAATTGAAGTCCGTAATACCATATGTTTGTTAAAACTCTTCGCTGCAGATGGGAACAAACAACAAAACAGCGAAACAACAATACAGCAAGAGGGGGACCAGTCGGCCAGGGTGTACGCGCGCTTATACTAACTTCCTAGAGGGCAAATTCAAGCTGCGCACAATGTCGCTGACTTTAGCCCCTCCCCTAAACTCCCAAATCGTCCAGCACAAACAGGTTTGCAGCTGTGTTCAAGTTATCTAGCCGTTTGGTGAGCAACGGCGTTTATAGTTAGGTTAACACGTTGGCGACCAAGCGGATTTTGGGGTGTCTGCCACGTGGGACCACGAAAAACTGGAAAGTGTTTCCTTAGTAAAGGCCTATCTACTGAGATAATTCGATGCGCTGATTACGAATATGATATTGACCTGGGCGCTCGCGTCAACTTGGCGCCATCTTGGCGCTGTTGGCGCTATCCGGCGCTACTTGCAACACTAATATTCTTCCTTGTCGAAATTTGCGAAGACCTATGTATATGTGGAAATTGTCTACACCCCTTCGCATGAATATGACCCTGATCACGGACACGACAATTTGGACGCCAAATTGACACCAACTGGGGCGCCGTAAGTCTGAACCATCAAAGGCATGAGTGGTCCCGGGGGCTCACGAATGCGATGAAGGCGACGATTTTGAAAATAAAATCGAAAACGACACGTAAGCGCTAATTCGTGACCGAGGAAAATGTTGCGCATGGCCGATTCTCCTTCTATGAAAAATGTGGACTTATAACGATGCTAATGAGACAGCAGATTCTGTCGAGGCCGCTATAACATGCTTTCCGACGAACATGGTCATTAATACATTAGATCGCGTATAGAAAAGTAAGAAGTCGATGTAGCATTAGTAAGGGCTTCTTCAGTAATGAATACCTCACACCTCGTCAGGAGTTGCGTGATAAACCTTACTTGGTGGTTGCGTCATATTATGTTTATCGGTATTTCTAAAACGTAATAAAACCACAGCTAGTAAAATACATACGGCAAATTATTATTGTTATCCTTAGGAATAAGAAGTTATCGGGAAAAGGTAAAAAAAAGCCATGCATTTGTCAACTTGGGGTGTCGCCCGACATCGGGTGCCATGGTCCCACGTGACAGAAAAGGTGTCGCCAGACGTCG
This sequence comes from Teladorsagia circumcincta, assembly GCA_002352805.1. Lineage (NCBI taxonomy): Eukaryota > Metazoa > Nematoda > Chromadorea > Rhabditida > Trichostrongylidae > Teladorsagia > Teladorsagia circumcincta. Next base: position 371,621 of record KZ345068.1, on the reverse strand, counting down.
GGTGCCATTGTCGCCAATGTGTTAATGTATGACAGAATAAATACAAACAGTTTAGAAGGAACCGCGCATGCGCCTGAAAAGTAGATGGCAAAGGTGAACGAGACGCGTGACCGCGTCTCTATGTCTAACGTGGTCTGCAGAGTGAGACGCGCAACCACGTTTTTTCCTTTTTCTTTTCATTCTCTTGTTTTTTTTGCCCCCCCCCTCCCTTCCCATCTCCCTCCTGAGCCACTCCAAAAACTACCTGGTTGAGGAATGTGAAGGTCTTTGCGAAAACACTATGGCAAAATCTTAGGTCCGAAGTAACACGGCCGAAGGATTTGGCATCGTCACACTGCTTGGTTCTGCTTTGCTTTGTGCTGACTGCCCTCCCCCGTATACACCAGTCGCTGCGTCTCTGCTTTCTTTTCTTCTCTTTGAAAATATTCTGCCAGCACCTTCGCAACAAGAGAAATTCTCAAAATTCCCATCCTGAACACCCTCGGCCCTGAGGGTACACCTGCAAAGTGCTGTCACTCGGCAATGCATCAATGCCAAAATCTTTCATAATAATGCCGAGCGTGTCCCTTCCAAAAGCTTCGATCGCCAAAAACCCTAAAGGCACACCCCAGGCAGAAATTGTGTGAGCGTTTCTCTTCGGCCTGTAGGATAGACCCTTAGGGAACGATCACAGAAGTGGCATTCCTGTGGGCGGGCATCGTCTAACGAGAGCGCTAGGGCCTCGCGAAGCAAGCTGCTGGAGCTGCAGATTTTTTTCCTTTTTATCATAGTGTTTTCTGGCGCCCTCTCCTATGTTGCGCTCTCTCGCTTCATACCCTCCTCTCCGCGCTTCCTCTCTCAGTGCCTTCGCACAGCTGATTACGAGGTGGGCGAGCCCTTGACCTGAGCGTTCTGGACGGATTCTTTTTCTTCCTTCTTCACTGCCGACCCATTTTGCACCAATGAATTCGTATTCGTGTGCAAGAACCACACCAATCTGATCCTGGGGCATGCCTTTAAGTGGCCACTAAACATTCTATTCCAACTTCGCTTCTGGGAGAAGCTGTGGTGCACGACACGGCAATCATGAATAAATTCAAAAGATCTTTGACGAGGCATATCAAAATCAAGGATATCTTACATCTAGCGTTTCCGGTAATGGCTTCTCACTGGTTTCTGGAAGCACACTGACGAGCATGCCGGCAAACAGTGAAAAGATCGCGAAGATGATCATCGGTGTAATAGGTAACGAGTTGATTGACAATAACGCAATGTATGATGATACACCGGAACCAAATCGAGCCACCTGAAATTAGGAAATTTCGTACACGACTACACAAAAATTTGTTCCGTACAAATTTTGTGATTTCAGTTAGTTTTTCTGGGATCATTCCTGCACGGTTAATACCGATCACCGCCCTCTTCAAATGAGGGGCAGCGCATAATTCCTAGCTGTGGCTACAGAGAGCTCCTTGTACCCAGTTGTCTCGCACGTTTTCCATTGAAATGTCGTGTGCTCAACTCCAAGTTCTTCGGCTCTTATAAATCAATTCGCTTGAAAAATGCCCTCTCTCCTTCTCCCCCACACCAAGAATGGGTATGCGCTTGCTCGAAGAGCTCCGGAACGGAAACCTGAGCAGTCTTACGAAGGGCTGAGAACGGGGTCAACCGTTTATTGGTTTTTCACCGAGGGGTCGTATTCAGTCCGCAGAAGGCGGTGGTAGCGTGCTCAGGGACCATAGGTGAAACACACTGCAGTATCCATATTGGAAAAGACATGAGAGAGGGTACCGCTACCTAAATCTGCCGCAGTCAAAACTAGATAACTCTGAAAGGCCCCTTTCGCCTATGAGGCTTCGTTGGGCGCGAAATCTGCGCAAATTAACCCCAAGGAGAATGACAAGCACTTTAAGTAGGTACACATGGTTATAGGTCTACGTTCCCAGCGCAATCTTTCTGAATCAGACTGGCGGATTTTCGCATGCCAATAGAAAAGAATTATACATTCGAGGCCTTCACAGCTCAAAAAAAGCGAGTGCATGGCGCACCTCAGAGCACGAATTGTCAACACGCTTGAATTTAATTGGCTGTTAACAGAAAAAAGAGATTCAGAGAAATCCCGATCGTTCAAGCCAAAGCGTAGCGCAAGAGTGCACACTATGATAAGACAGACTTCTCGATGATCAAAAGAAAATTTTTACAGAAACTAGGAATCACTGGAGTTTTCATGAGAGTTAAAGGTATCCTTCTCGGAAAAGCCATGGTTCTTTTTCACCCATAAACCACCGGCATGAGACCAATCGTCCACGATGGGAACGAAAAGACCAAGAAAATTGCATTTGTTCTGGTGAACAATTCGAAAAACGAAAATATGTCACAAATCCTAAATGCGGGAACTTGCTTCTCTTAATGCGGTCACCAATAACTCTTTTTGACCTTTAGACTTACTGCTCTAGCATCCTACACTTCTAACGTACCATATTCTATCAATCGTTTTGTCTCCATTCTTCAAAATCGCACGCTTCCACACGATTCTTTCATTGAGTCGCCCGACACGTGCCTGCCCCGAGACGCACCTCGTTCCATGCCCCTCCTTTGGCTCCGCCCAACCACCTTCAGAGGTCCATGGACTGGGTTTGCTTGAGTTTGTTTCTCTTCGGAAACCGGATATTCTTGCGTGAAGTTTTGTGTTGTCTCTAGTGATCACAACTGACACATTTATGTTGGGGAAAGAACGCAAGAAGTTTCCGGGAAGGATTCCTTCAAGCCCTCATGTCGCTAAGACGGGGGGAATTCAAGACATGGGCGCAGATTCCAAAGAAATTAGAAAGAGGAATAGTGCTCTATCCGCCATGTCACTTCCTATTTTCGCTATTAATAGTGAACACATGGCTCACCATGGATGTCATTCCTACGGCTGAGTTGCGTATGATCGTCGGATACAATTCAGAAGTGAAGATGTACAGAATGTTGAAGGCACCCTAGAAATGGATCTTGATCCTATAACTACTCAATATCTGAAAAAATCCACCAAATCTCACCTGAATGCAAATTTTGCCGATCATCATAAAGGTGAGCGCTAACATGAAATTCTCGCTGATCACCGCTACCATCGCAACAATGATTGAGATTCCACCACAAACCAGCGTCAACATTTGCGCTCTGTAGATACAACGACTTTTTGTAAATCAATAAAGAATCAATATTGGCTGGAACTCACTTCTTCCTACCAAACTTCATTAGCCATACACAGCAAAAGAGGGTCGGTATTTCAATAGCACCTGCGACGGCGTTGTTCAAGAAAAAGTTACCCGTAAACAGAACTCGGCCTGGTGCTGATTGATCAGACAGCGCTGAAAAACATCCATTAACGTAGTAAAACCATCCATATTACAGAGATTTATTTCTAACCAACATAATGAAAGTAGAGATTAGTTATCAGTAGATTAAGTCGCTTGTATTGTTCTAGCTCAAATTTCTTCACTTTCCTTCTTTCTCATTAGGTTAATCATTTCTCGAGTAGTTGCTTAGCTCACGTGGTAACTCTGGACTCTCTCATTCACTCACACTTTCCGATTCCATTGGAATCTCCGAATTCTAAACCGTAACCAATACAAAGAGGCATCTCCGAAACTCCGAAGTCATACTGCGATACTCATCGAACCAGAATGTCATAAAAGGTTACATTGTAGCACAGCATACTATGGTTGCCTTGAATGCGCTACTACAGGTTGGCAGTTTCCACAAATACCAGCTACTTTTGGGAGGGCATTCGAGGCGCATAAAGTAAAAAGCGCAAAGAAGTCACGATAGCGCGAAAACGTTTGGTAACCTGACGGGTTACGACCAGGGTAAGTGCTGCAATTCAAGCCTCTCAGAAAACGACCCTATTTATTCCGTCCCCGAAGTATAGCAGTTCTCCTCTTACATTCATGAGACAGCAGGGAAAATGGGAAGGGAAACTATCGGGACTGAAATTTGCCTTTGGCGCTTGATCCTCGGCATTCTTGATGTCAGCTGCACCGCGTTCGCACCAAATGGTGATGGAGTATAAATGGCGCTTTACGATTGCGAAAAATATGTAGTAAAGAAAATATTCAAAGAACACATCACAATTTACTGTAAATGAGATTCAAAAAAAAATAAAACTCACCAATAACTAAACCATAGTAAACAAGAGCTGTAGCCATGAACACAATGCAAACCGTGATGGTTCGGAAGCGTAGCTCTGGCGTTTTGAAAAGATCCAACATACCAACTTTACCCTAAAATTAGAAACAATAAAGTATGGACCTCAAAAAAGAGGAATTTTTGTGACAGTTTCATGGCGCAACACTTCGCCGCATTTCTTATAATTCTTCACCTAGATATACTCTGCCCAATTTCACCTATCAGAGCTACGCGAAGAATAAACATTTTATAGGTGAATCAAACCACCGAAATCAACTCTTTCGAAATCCCTGAACTATAAAAAAACATTGGAGCTTCAAGGGCTTTGCATAGCCTAAAGCATGAGGCTGAAGCAACATAAGCAGCAGCAGCAACATGCTCAACACCCCAACACCACTTCCTTTGCTGAAGATCACCTTTCCATAAACATCTCATGACAAGTCTATTTCATCAAGCATCGATTCCTACTCCAGGCGTGGTCAACATATAAGAGAGCGTGGTCAACATGTAAGATCCTTTCATATAAGTCGCTGCCTACCGGAAAAATCTGCATGCTTTCCTTTTGAAAAAAAATCCACCCAAGATGCAGGACTAATCATGGCTGCCTGAATGGAAAATTATTGCTATTTTCCAGGTTCTAAAACTCCAGTAGCACTGGAAAGCGACAAACTAAACGCTGGGTACTCAAGGAGAAGAACAAGATTCTTAGAGCCATTGAAACAGGGCACCTGAACTCCTAAATACAAAAGTCTGCGGAACACTCAACTCCTTCCTCCCCCCCCCTTGGTGATATTTCTCGCTAAGTTTTGAACACTATGGAAAAAGCAGGGTTCTTTCCGGAATCCATATTACAGAGATTCATTTCCAAGACATAATGAAGGTAGAGATTAGTTATCAGTAGTTTAAGTCGCTGTATTGTTCTACTCACATTTGTTCACTTTCCTTCTTTCTCATTGAATACAGTGAGAAGTTTCATTGATAAAAATATGAGTACCTTCTTATTTAGCCGCTTTTCTCGATGACATACCAGCTCGAGATCAGAAGGCAATGAGCCTTTATTGATCCGACACAAATTGAAAGGAAACGGTGGTGTTCTGTAAATCCAATTTTGTATGCATTATAACAACAACGTCTTACCCTCTCATTCGGTACGTGAGCTCAATGGGCTTACCGACAGGCTTTCCGAATCACTTCCTCGGCTTCGTTCACTCGCTCTTTCACCATTAACCATCGTGGCGATTCCGGTAGGGAACAGATCAGAAGCACAGCACCAAAATGTAAACCGGCTGCAATCACCTGAACGTTTCAAACGTTTCAAGAGTTGCACTTGTTCAACTGGCTAATCCAGACAATGGCATACATACCACACTCAGCTTCTTTTCAATGCTTACGTATAGTTCCATCACATTTTGGGATTTATGAGAGCAATTTCAGCTCCGTAACGCCTCTCTTACCTGCACAGTTTTCCAGCTTTTCGCCAGGTATGCTATAAGAGCCAAAAGGGCGTATCCCATTGCCCATGGAACTTGCAACATACTGCCAACCATCGCTCGATATCTCGTACCTTAAGTAAGTTGCTGAGTTTCCAACAATATCATGAAGTTGTTTGAGTGCGCTTAGCTAGAGCACTACTACTACACTACAATGTTTCACTGGATTGAAATTCCTAGTACAGCTCAATCGGTGAGATCCATCACTGATTCTTCAAACTTTTGGGTGAACTACATATAACATTTACAACTACTGACAATGTGTATATAGTACACCGACCCAAATTCAGGAGCTCACCACTGAAGCACAATTGATAGCCGTGATTCGTTTACGTTACAGTTCTAACAAGGGAGGTCTCAAGACATGAAGCGCTTTTTTAAATTAGTTTCATGCACTTTGTAAACAACTCATGCGAGGAATACAAACTATGGTCCGTTTTTCCTGAACGCTTCCAGGAAGGCCAGAATAGTTGAGAAGAGATGGCCCAAAGTTCGATCCTCCGTGATGTCTGATTTTTGCATTTCGTGCGACGCCTCCAAATTGTGTCCAAATGGCACCGGCATCGATTAACATGTCATTCTCGTAATTCGGCGACAAATCGGAGGCTCAACATAGATTGCAAAAATTTGTCGCCACGGGGGACTGAACTTTGGACCATTTCTTCACCGATCGACCGACCGTTTTTAGTTTTCCAGAAGCGTTCAGAAAAAATGTACCATAGTTTTATGTTCCTCGCATGAGCCTTCACAACTTGCAAGAGACCATTTTGAAGGAGCCCCCATGACCTCAACGACCCTCCTTCTAGAGTTCTTGAATTCATAGTTCTCTTCTAGGACTGTCATAATTTGAAGATATATTGGAGCTCTAGAACTACAATTCATTATATTATATTAAAAATAATTCTATGATTTTTCAAATATACTACGCAGGATAATAAAGATTTTCCTACCCGTGATCTCCATACAAAGCGTATAGGCGGCAAGATCAGCTGCTTCGTTACAAATAGCACTACAGAATCGGATAAACAGGAACATCGGATAGTAGGTGGTGTACGGTAGAAACACACCAAACATCGACGACAGTATCCCAAATCCAATTACTGTGGGTTTACGACCAAAGCTAAAAGAATTGGATTACTATTATCAACACTTCTTTCTACGGATACTGATCTTATGTGTGTACACTAGCAGTGGAAAACGTCCCTCGTGCCCTAGAGTTTTTCCCTCGGAACAAGTCTCAAAGACCAACTTGATATTGTTATTCTGATTGCTTTAGACCATTGGAACTCAAGGATACAAAAAGACAAAAAGCAACGCCCTGCCAAAATTTGAAGAGATAGTAAAACAATGCAGCAAAAGCAGTTTAGGCTACACTTTTGACAGTTACTGTGAAATGATACTTTTTATGACCACAATCATTGGAAATACTAAGCCGCTAGGCGGCTAGAAACTCAAAAGCGGACCGTAAAAACAAGAACTTCTGCTCGCCTACCGTCCTCCAGACCAATTTGCCGACTAAAACACAATCCCGTATAGCGATCACACTGGAGCTTAGCTCGAGTTATCACTCACTTG
>KZ345068.1:307180-326166 GCA_002352805.1 Teladorsagia circumcincta | reverse complement strand
CATGTGAAAATGTTGTGAAGCGATCAGGCGTGCGAAATGTACAAATAATCACATTTAAATGACATACGGATGGTGCTCATAATGTGGACAGCTGACTCAACAAAACACACAGAAACAGCGAGAAAACTCTCAAAAACTATGGGAAATGAAACGAGCTCTGTAGAAATCACAGATTGAATGCTGCGACCTTCTGATCGATGAGATTCGGAAACGCATAGATTCCAGCCAAGGAAAGAGAAGTGATGTGGAAAGCAGTGGAATCGAACTGGGCTGAGTATTCGATGCAAGGGAGACATTGTCGTTAATCATCGTTAATCAACCGGCAATTTTAAAATTAGGAGAAACATTAAGTGTAAAATTCCGAGGCGCCCACCCCACCGGTGCAACAACGAAGGGTTTTCGCCGCAGCCCGTGAAGTCGCGCGGCGAACTGTTGCAGGTCAACTCAGAAATGATCGATGCGCATCTGAATCATTGCAGCGGTGACCGCCAACTAATCAATAGCGATCGGAGGAGCAGTAAAGAAGTATAGTCGATCCATGGCTTCGATGAGCATCACGGAGGACGTTGGTCTAGGCCTGGGCTGTATGATGTGTACATGCGTGTGTGTGGGGGCGCCGGGTGAGAGCGAGCTGCGTCGATCAGGGCCGAAGCCACGCCCATTTGGGCAGGGTGGCGAGTCCGACTCCGACATTGAGCATCAGTATCAACTAGTGGAAGCGTGGAAGCTATTGTTGAGGGGGATGTTCAGCTCCGATTTGATAATTTAATAAATCGATTGATTATTCTGCTCACCTACGGTTAGTGCACTTTCAACTGAACATTGAATTTCAGTACCAGTTCTATTGCTGTTATCACTGCCGTTTTACCATAGCAATAGTTGAAATGCATGGCGCTTTGCATATGAGCAGCCTCTTGTCACTTGCAGAGCACTGGATTCTTCCCTATTCCGGTTAGTCACTTTCGGCGCTATCGCAATATACGGGGCTTTTTGGTAACGATACATTGGAAACCCACAGAAATCAGCAGTTGACAACGCCACTTTCTTGCGGCCGTCGTCATTTCCGTGTACTGTGTGCACCCGACGCTTTCTGGTTTTTTGAAAGCGAGGGTATGTGAGGATTTCCTTCAAAGAGTTTCTGCCCGCTCCTGGGCTTAGTCTTAGAGAACGCCCCCACATCTCGTGCTAGCGCCCAACTTTCTTCTACTAGGGAGGCCATTTATTGGTGCTAGTATACTAGTCTATATAAAACAGCAGGAAGCACAGAAATTATTGTAGACGTCCCATTAACTTTTGAGAGTTTGTACAAGCCTAAAGAAATGTAACCTAGTCAAGAAAAATTTTTGCGCAGTGAAATCGTTTTTCTGCTTCTCAGCTATATAAGTTAAAGCAACAGTCCCAACAGGATCGAAGTGGGCGTGGCGTACAGGAGCGCACCGCCTCTTGCCAGCCGTGGAGATTCGTTCACGATCACGATTTGCATCGTGAATCGACTTCAAGTAGTCCATGTGGCCCCAAAACGATCGCAAAAGTCGATTCATGATGCAAGTCGTGATCGTGAACGAATCTCGATGGCCAACAAGAGGAGGTGCGCTCCTGTACGCCACGCCCACATCGACCCTGCTGAGGCTGTTGCTTTAACGACGAAAATGAAAGGTCATAAAAGTGGTAAAATGTGTGGCGATAAAGTAGAAACTAGGGGAAACGTCTCAAAACCTAAGAACGGAACGCTCTGTTCCCAGCTTTGGGCGAGTCACTTCAGTGCTGATGTCATCAAAGCGAACGCTCTGCTCTGCCTCTCCGCTAGAACGAATATTGTGCAATGGCAGGAGTTGGGCCAGGGGCAAGGGCAGTTGAAAAGCGGGACGAGGAAGACGTTGCCAGACATTTATCTGATATACACCCCCCCCCCTCCGTGCTGTGAGGATGGCTCCCAATTGCTTCGAACAACCCCCCCCCCCCCCACCCTGGGGCCGCAGAGATCGTGTTTTGTTTCGCTCTGAACTTTGCACAATAAAGGCTTCAGCTCCAATACGTGGATGCATTGTTTGGTTCTGTCCCCCAGTACAACCCACATAGAACGGTCTAGCAAGTTGAACCCAAGGGACAACTGACAATGAGCAATCAGCATGAGCATTTGAAAAACGGAAGAGCGGTATGGCACAAAAGCTACGTCCTATTGAGAAGGACATGATTCCTTCTCTGGCCAGGTACATTCGTAGCAAATGTGGCAATAAAGCACCCGTCAGCTTCGTCTTGATATCTAGTTTTATTCAATTTACAACAGACATGATAGTGAACGACTGGTGGTTAAGATCCCTGCTAAGACCATGATAGGGAATTGGCCGTTGCTTGTAGAGTATATTTCTCTCTGTTTCATCTTGCTCCTCAGGACCTTCGCGAGAATGCTCGAAGTTTGGAAGTTGCAGCTTCTCTTCACAGCAGAAATATTGTCGTCGATAGAACTTGACCTCAACCTCTTTTTCTGTTCATGGCATCGGCTCTTCACTCTTTTTATCTCTGCTGTGCTCCTCCGGTTGTAAGCCGCAGCGCTTCTGCAGCCTATGATGGTTTGTGAGCTGTTGTTATCTGACTACTCCCCACATGGCTGTGCTTGGAAACTTCAGCGTTATGGTCACCTTTCAAGTTTATCTGGCTACTGCGCTCGATCCGCTTCTTTATGAGATTTTTTTTCTGAGATCTTAGATACTAGTACTTATGGGGCGGCCGCAATGGAGACCACCTCTTTGGTGTTTTCTTTGATGCATGGTCGGCGGCGAAGCGGTTAAGATTCCAAAGAAGCGCTAGTTGCCTACCGGACGTCTGACCTAGCTATGTGAGAGATTAGGTCCCTATTAAGGTTTAGGCGGGCCTCAGATAAAGAGCGGACGTTGAGCCATCGAATTTGGCAAGTTTATTCGAAAGAAGTTGTGTGAATGGAACACCTACCAATCTTGGAAAAGCTAAAGACACGGAAGTGAACCTCAAAACATGGCTGGTATGCGAGGGCTATCGAAGGGTGAAGGACCTCGAAAAAAAGAAGCTGATTTGAACAGATATGAATGTAAGACCGCTAACAGGGAAGACACGAGAGGTTGCCGACCTGATGATGCGCAGGAGGATCCAAGTCCTTTTTTTTTTCAAGAGACGTGATCACAAGGAGCAAAAGCCGGCGAAATTAGGGAAGTCGTTAAGCTGGTGTATGAGAGCACACCATAGAGATGGTTGAGCTGCGGAATGAACTAAAAGTGGAAAGGAAAGCAGGAGGAGCCATCAGAAACGCCAAATTGAAGGCCTTAAACTACAGTTAGCAGGATGTGCTACGACGGCGAGACAGAGTGATCGAGGAAGATACAATATGCGCGAGAGCGCGCCGTTCAAGGAAGCACGCCAATCTCCACTTAAGTCGCGAAGGGTGGGAAGCGTTGCAACGGGAGTCGATGGTTGCAGGCCCATAAGAATTGGTGCCCTAGTCGCGCAATTTGTGCGACAAAGCTGGCACGATCTAGTTGGTAAAACGTACTATCACGTTACCACTGTTTTCTCACTTGTTCACCTAACTCGTTATTCGGTGATGCCGCGCTCTCGCGCTTTGATCTGCTCGTGACCCCCATCGATACGGGCTTCCATATATTAACCCGGGAAGGAAGGTTCGAGCGTTCTTCTGCTCCGGCCGGGTTCCCCCCCCGTTCTCTACTTTCAACTCTCTCGCTCCCCACTTGAACCTTTTTTCTTCTTCCTCATTATTTGTTGGTGCTCCTTTGTGAAGTCTACTATAAGCTAACTTCAGTCCGGTACCATTGTTCCCGTAGCCCATGAAAGAGGCCGTGAGTTGAAGTGTAATGCACATAACATCCCGTTTCCGTCGGGTTTGCCGAAAAGTTTCTGATGCACGCCTCCCAGGTAACGTTGCGGTTAAAATTTGCGAATAAGTGTAGGCATATTTAGCAACACCTCCATGGGAAAGTCTGAGACAGTATTCACCCGAGTTGAAACTTAGCAAGCATTCCACTGAAAAGGATGCTCATGCTTAACAAGAAGGCCTTCTTTGCCGCTGCTGTAGGATTAGGTTCCGTAGGAGATCTCGAAGATGTGATGTTTGGGAAAAGGCCCACGTCCCAACAAAAAGCAATTGCTTACTCATTCTGAACAACTCCGAAAACTACACAAGTTGCTAAGCCATCTTGTAGCTGCTCAGAAGTTGCAGTGTCAACTTCATTTTATTAGCGTGAAACCTTTCTCAAATTAAAATTTTGATCAACATGACGTAGTGAAAAAACGGACCTAAAATGGTTGGACTCGTTCCGGTCGATTCCGTTGTGAGTTGATGGATTGCTCCATATGCAGCAGAGGATAAAAGTCAAATCACAACTTCGAGGGAGGGCACCACTATCTTTCAGTGCAATACCTGCTTTTGGTCCTAGTGCCATCCTCCAAAGCGAATCGGCGATTTTCTCTACATTGAACAAATGGTGTTATTGGTTTGTCGCTGGTCTCAAACATCACAATCGCATCGCCCTCTGTAACGGTAGTATTTAATCTTGGTGGAGATACGGCATTTGCGATGAGACATAAATATTACTGCAACATCACCGTATGTATGAGACCGTCTAACTTTTCCGGTAGTAGTGATCCAATCTTATACTCTGCTGAAGACTGACTTCTTAGACCCACAAATTCTATCTTATAAACGCCGCCTTTAGTGTGAGGGAGGGGTATTTCTCACATTGTGAAACAATGCTGGTTTTGTTTATTATCTGCTCCAATAGTTGCTGATACATGTTTCCTCTCTTCTACAGTTCATCAGGCCACAGACCCAAACCGCGCACTGGCAGTTTTACCCGGCGTAGAATCTGGTGTGATCTGTGTATGCTGCACTTTAATTGCGGATGTTTTGGGTTACGGTACAAGTGGTACCGAACTGTGGTTAGCTTATAGTGTGAAGTCCTAATTCGCTGCTCTCTACATTGCCGTTTATTTTGTTATCGTGCCCCAACGGTGCGACTGTTCGGATTTTTTTGGAAATATCTGCTTGGGGGCCGAACCGGGATCTCAAACGAGAGCGCGGTCCAACAAGGTACTATAAGTGCGGTATTATGGGGCGTTTGGCAAAAGATTGTCGTGATAGACCTGGTCCGCAACAAGGTGCCCCAACAACGCTGAATGCACAGCAAAAGCCTAACGCAACCTACGCCTCCGTGGGAGAAGAGCGGGTGTGCACATCGTGGTGGGAGCCCGATTGGAAAACATGTGCGTTGTTCGGGGAGAAGCCACTTGTAAGTATCACGCTATGTGGAATCGAAGCAAAAGCACTTTTAAATACTGGTTCTTAAACAGCTATCATTCCAATAAAATTGTTGAAGAAAGCGATAGATAGAAATGTTGAATTGGATGAACACATTCACCGGACCAAATATCAAAGTACGAGACGCTTTAGGAAGCCTGATGGAATCTGGACAATATCCGAGTGGCAATGGCATTAGAAAGTCGAGAAAAAGTGGTATCAGCCTCCGTGGGAAGAAGTCCAGACGAGGTGCTGATTTTGGGTACCAATATTCTGGAGTTGTTCAACCTAAGGCTGCTGAAGATTTCTGAGGTAAGAAGTTAGCAAATGACCAGCAGGACAAATGCAACTGTAGCCAAAATACAGGGCCCATCAAGAGCAATTACAACAAAAAGAAACAAGCGGCGTCTTGCAAAAGTTCATAGGCTGTTGGTCATAGGTTGTTAATGGCAGAATTACGACGGATGGTGTCGATACAAGCCCGCTCGGATTGTTCTCCCGCGGCTCAGCAGCTCGTATGGGTACGAAAGTGATTGTTGTTGGACCCTCTCGCGGAAATAAATCGTACAAGCAGAACAGACCTGATATGATCGATGCTATCGGACCTGCCAAATCCGCAGCACTACCCATGAAAAAAGATTGCGGAATCTCATTCCAACTATCGAATCGTCACAGGAACCCTCGTATGGACCTGGCGCTCAATCAAGGAGCTCTGCCATAGAGGTACACTTGAGGGATATAATCAAAGAACACTACGACGCGCTACGGACATACCTCCATTGAAAGCTGCTGCAAAGAGCCGCTTTTCCCAAACGCGTTCGTATTTCGAACAGAAGAAAGAAATACTGGAACAACTCACTGGAGGAGTTTCGAAAGAAAACTTGAAACACACTTTTACGTCATTTAGAAATATGACTACGGGATTTAATCTGTGTCCGCCACAACCTCCGATTCTTCGATACCCCACTGAACATTCCCGTCAACATCTACCACGCCTAGAGACAGCTGGCAACGTGGACGAGGACGTGCAGCACGTCATTCCAAACCCCATTAGGCCCGTAGTTGACCTCTAGTAATCCCACGGAAGGCTGTTAGTATTTCCGCTTATAGCGCTTGTAATTTTAAGCAATTGTTTATTGATATTTTGTTTGTTATAAGATTGTAGTTTCGTTATACATGGTACTACTGAAGCGGCAAGGACGGCGCTTCCTGCGGGAAGAGGGGTGTCACGGTATGCCGCTACTGTGTGGTCTACCGTATGACCGCACCGGGTGGGGCTAAGGCTGACCACAAACTCCAGTGCTAATTAGCTCTCTTCCGATTATTCTGCTGCTGATACTCTCGTATGTACGAGTCTTGTATATTCGCCGTACTAATAAAAGTTCGTCCCTCCTCGTCTTCACCTAACACTCCAAGGAAACCGTCTGGGATCTGCTTTCCCTGCAAGTCAGGAACTATTAGTAAGTCCCGACCCGACCCTGCCCGGTTTTCGAAGTTGCTCGTTGAGTACGGGCCGTGAAAAGGGGAAGCCGTTTGCTACTATGCCCTACAATTTGCCTCGCGACATCCTTCCTGCTGGTGCACTTTTTACTTGGATCCTGCGCGTCATCTGGTCGGTAACCTCTCGTGTCTTCCCTGTTAGCGAGAAGTTGAATACAAGGAAAAGTACCCTGTACAAGAGAGCATAGATACACACCCGCTACATCGGGGGCAGTAAGTGCTTCCGTAAGTGTGATGGAGGAAGAGACAAAGCGTGACACATCTCGAAAAAAAAAATAAATGATAATTGGCTAACTTACCATTTTTATCACTTTTGATTTCTGAAAACCATGAGGAGGTGGAGGGGCTGGGGAGGTCCAAACTTTCTCATAACTGCAAACTTTCTCATAATATTCCTCAAAGTGAAAATAAAGATGATTAGTGAAATGAGAGTGAACAGAGTTGAAGATTTGTATATGTACTGTGTATGACAAGCTGAAAGTCTGCCTTGCATATTCCAGCTGAGTACGTGTTCTATGGTTAGGCTGTTGCGTCATGAGGAATAAGGGGAGCATGTTGTAGGTTTGGAAAGTTGTCACGGCCAATGCCCTTATGAAACCATCTATCACGCGAAAGACTTTCAGCTGAAAAATCATACTTCTTGCGATGAATGTTCCTTTGTTGGTTGCCGAACGTCAACGTCATCTGGTAGTGAAGTCGCATCAAATGAATAAATCTAAGGGTCCCAGTCGACGTCATAGCGAATTCCTCGAAGACGCATAGCACCAGGAGGAAAAACACTGCCCGATCCTCGATGAGTTCAGTTGTCGACGTGGCTTTCTTTCTTAGGGACGATCATTCCTTTTACCTGGAGTAATGACTGAAAATCAGTATGGCGATGAGGAAACGCAAAAACCAAAACTATTTACCACCGTTTCAAGTTATTTTCACAACAAACCAATTTTGCTTTCGTGCTAAATTGGAAGCGAAAAACCTGAATACGCCCTACCTCTCCCCCGCTCCCCCGTGAAGAAAAAAAAAACAAAATATACTGCAGGATAGAAAGCTCCAATTCCCCCCTTCGACCGCAAATATTTAGTACAGCACAAGATAAGGTTGGAATATTTAGTACTGCACAAGATAAGCTTAGAAGATAAGTCATTAAAATTGAGCACTTGGCCAGAATCCAATATTTGACCGAAGTCTAACCAGGAGAGGTCGTCACATCAACCCTTCCCGTTTGCATCGAGGTGTGCACCGCTGCAGAAATCTTAAATGGCGGGTCTCAAAGTCACCATTTTTGCTAAACGATTCTTTAAAAAGAGGCACTAGGTATTTTAGCTGTCTTTTTTCCTGGCCCCTAGTGAGAACAGCAGAAGTGCAAGCTTGCCAACAAGTCGATCTCACGACCTCTTGCCCATTGTTCCAAACCACTGCCTCCGCGATTTTCTGCTACATAATTCCATCCATTAGAAGAGTTTAGCAGATTAGAGAAATGAACTTACGTTGGGCCCATCTCACTGAGACGTGTGTAGAAATGTACGGACATCGAAAGGCCGGTTTTTTTCCTTCTGATGACTTTCCCTGGTATGCCTTACCTTATTTAGCTTCCCATGCCCCTTTATTTTGTTTGCCTAGAACAAAACGACACAATTTATGCTCCCCGATTAAATTGCTTCCAGAAGCGGTGTTGACGGAAGTCGGGGACATGAAGGCTTGGGACCATTGGTGCAGTTCCTCGCATTCAGTGTAAAACGCCACATATCGTGCAGGACCAATCATTATATTATACATTATATATTTCAGATCAACTATGTGTAAAGCATGAACTCGAATCCCAGCAGAAATTGCTTTTGGAACGAAACCAGTTTCAGAAATTGGACAAACCAAGGTCACCTCGCTCCTAATGAGAAACGACCCTCCGCTAACGAATATTATATGAAGTCTCATCAACTCTGTCACCCATGCACTCGTCTAAAGCCAGTGCATTTTCCAACATTCAACCACTTGCTTAGAATTGCAGGTACTACTGGACATGACACTGTAAGATCACAAAGGAAAGGAGTTGATAGGCAAAGCGTGATCCGATCCAATACAATATTGGTTGTATGCTTACTAGCGCTCTAAGTTTGCTGTTTCTGAGATGTAAGAGTGATAGGTGTCTCCCAAGAGGCCCACCGCGCAGCGAAGTTAGAGACGCCGACGCGGCAAAGAAGGAATCACAGCGCATACTATCGGTTAGCCGTCAGGTTAAATAGAGTGTACCATGCTAGTCTCATATCGCACAGCACGCGCTGCGACTCGTCCTTTGCCCCGTCTGCGTCTCTTCATTCGCCGCACGATGGTCCTCTTAGGGGACACCCAAGGATGATAAACCAGAAAGTGGTTAGATATGCTTACAATATAATGCAGGTTCACGTTCTAATGGATGTTCAGAATGTGACGAAAGCATCTCCTGACAGGTCCTCTCATCTTGAAGCTTCGGAATTTGCGTGTACAGGGTGGGGCAAAATTTGTGGTGCACCAACATTTCGGTCGCATTTCGGCAGTAACCTTCGGTTATTAATTCTGACCATAAATATTATTTGTATGAAGGATGGCAATTCAAAACATACCAACGATTTTCAAAATAATCGCCTCTAGCCTTCACACAGATCCTCAATCTTTTGGCAAGCGCATCGCATGCGGCACGCAGGTATTTTCCACCAATTCCGTGCCGGGATTACAGAAGCGCCGATATGAGAGGGTTCAAATTTGAGCATGATAGAGCAGAGATTTCTCCCTAAAGTGGCCCATACTTGAAATTATAACGGCCCAATCCCGGGAACTGGAGAGCCATTCGTCGAAAACGATGAAGTCAGAGATCTGCTCGGTGCACTGTTCCTGGACCACTGTCGGTCAGTGTCCTGACGCAAAGCCTGTGCTGAATTCAACCGCAACCCCCTCGAAAGTGAGGACACGCTCATGGTTTCGAGCAAATACCAAGTTTGAACACTGTTCGAGCAATGTTTGAAATTTTGAAAAATCTCCAGTAACGCTTTTGCATCACGCTTTTTCGGACTTTGATGTTTCCTACTCGCAAAGCGAAAAGCCAAACAACTTTGTAATCAGTGCATTCTGGTAGCAGTGTGTTCAAGCAACATATCATAAAAGAATGGAACGGGAATGTCCACCACAAAAATATTAGAAAGTCAAAAACTCAAGGTGCACCAGTAATTTTGCCCCACCCTGTAGCTGTAATTCAAACTTCTATCTCGAGATCGGGGGAAATTTTATTCTGACCGACGTTTCGAACGTCTCGTCATTTTTAGAGGTCTTATTTCCACTGAATTATAGCGGATTGCTGCACACAGTCCTTGAAAACGACAAGATGGACGAACCGTTAGCCAGAATAAAACTTCCTTCTACCAAACTTGAGGCAGAAGTATGAATTACAACTGCGTCTCCTACCGTTTATACACCGCGAGTTTCTCAAGAGCTGGACAATCTTCCACTTCTACATACCTTGTGCCTTGAGAATTTCAACTCACACCCGTCAAGGATTTGTGTCAGAGAAGATGATAAAGTCAAATAACGACAACTAGATTGCTCTGCCATTCCACACAGCTCTGTGCACTTCTGTTTTCACAATCCGAGCTCCATGAGCAAATTGCATCATACCGTCGAAGCAAACAAAGCGGAAGTAGGAATACATGAAATCGATTTCCTTCCGCTGGACACTCTTCCAAAAATTCTCGGCAGATTCAGGGCACGTCACGTCTTCAGCATCTTCTTAAAAATTGCACAAAATTACAACTGGGACCATATGTTGAACTTCTCAAACTAGAACAGAGAAGAGACCTCTTTCAAAGTTTCAATTGTTTTCCACCAGCAGTGTCCCAAGAAGAGACGAATTTGAGTTGATGTAAAAAAAAGTTGTGATGAAAGTAAAGAAACTATTAGGACGTGAAGGAAGCTCTCGTGTTCTCCGACGCTAAACTTCAAATGCATGTATCTCGGCTCATGCGGAACTATTCCAATTGAAGTGAAAGCTGTTAGAATCCTCAGACCTCTTGCAATTAGGAGGGTTAAACTAGACAGATGTCGCAGAATATTAGAATTACGCAGAAAAAAATTCGACGAAGCTCGTTTCAGCATCATGTTCGGTTTTGAAGCATAATTCGACGAGGAAGTTATCCAGGTCATCGGGAAAGTGACATATAACAGGCAAAAAGTATAGAGAGTAAAACGGTAGCAGGTCAACTCCGTAGATCAGCTGATTTGACTTGTGCAGGGTTGTTTGTGCGATGTGCGTTCAAGTCACCTGTTAGGAATTAGTCTGTTCTCTTATAATGAGGGATACCAGGCAATGTGCTAGTTTCAGCAGTCCTTGACATATTATAAGAGTTCTCCCAACATTGACACTTTCAGCTGGTTACGAAGAGCTAGACCAGCCGCTGACCTTATAAAAGTCACCTCAACCTTCCTTCAGTACAGTTTCAATTTTAAAGTCTGTAGAGCCTGATCGCGGTCGATCCATTCAGCGAAGGCTCGTACGCGGTAGCAAAGGATCTGCTCTTTATCACATGTTGCAAATGAGTAGAAACGCAAGTCCTTTTCATTACATAAAACAAGCTCGTAACAAGGAACGACAGTTCAAAGTAGTGAGTTGTCGGCACACGCACTACTCAATGTTTTTGGACTTTCCATCCCTACCCGTACAACAACAAACCAAGCCAAGTGCGACAGGCCTTGATTTCCTATGGTATTTTCAACGTTTTCTGAAACTGGTTGCAGTACATTTCGCGACCTACCCAATTACATGGCTCGAAAACGGCGTTACAGAGGACTTCATACGACTTCGTCTATCTCATTTGTTCTGGCTAACATCCTTCTTCATCTTCCCAATCACTGAGAAATCTGTGGTCCTGAGGAATAGGGGTGGAGTGAGGAGGGGGGGGGGGTGGGTAACCACACTACAGCGAAACGGTCTAGTATCCCGAATTATTTGAACTTCTACAAGAATTCTCAACGATTGCTTATAGGCGATCCAACATGATCTTTCAAAATGAACCCCAATATAGCCTCATTCCCAACTAAACACAGATTCTTCGACATTTATTTGATCTTGCTAACCCGTGTCATCACCATTCATAAAGCATACTAGAGGGACTGAATCTGCACCAATCCCTTCCCAAACAACATTACGCCTCACCATTTCCGCAGCCTCTTCTCAAGTGTAAAGCTAGTCCACTGGCGACAGATTAAAGCAGCGCCAAAGTGTACACATCATCAGCGCTGTTCCACTCTCATTGCCAAATCAATAATACAACGCAACGCATGCATGAACATTATATTTATTGAATGAAGAAGTAGATTCATCGCGTTTTCTATCAAAAACATGACAGTTACGCAAGGATTGGTATGAATAGTACATAACATCTGTTCAACGAAAGAAAGTACGCTTTATCGGGTTCCTCTCAACAAGTAGAAACAACAACACTCCAAGTAACAAAACTGGCGTTCTGCTAGAGCCCTAGTAGTAATCCATTTCCCTGCAAACTATGTAGATGTGTTTAATTACACGCTGAGATGACGAAGAAAAAAAAGAAGAAGATCATAGTTCGACTTTTCCATTCCAAACAAGCAATAGCCACCGAAACACCGACGAAAAAATTCATCAAAAGCAGAGATCGAATGGCTAAACAACAAAAATGAAAAATGCCATAACAACGGAAAACACTAAAGGACTGTGACACTACGCTATACATGCAGGGCTGATAGACGACTAATGGGCACGAGCAGATGTGGTAGCAAACGTATTGGAGATGACGCTCAGTTGCAAAGAAGAACAGTGGAACGACAGCTTACTTGGAACCAAGAGCGGGAAAGGCATCAAGCGAGGAATCAAATTGAGGAGGAACCTGTGCACGGTTCCCTCCACGACCACCTCGTCCACCACCGCCGCGTGCCCACGCCCTCTTGGTGGGCGATCACCACGGAAGCCACGGTTTGGTTCAGCGAACTGTATGTCAATATGAAGTGCCTTCTCACGGGGTTCACGGCGAATTATGGAAACTTCTTCCTCTTCTTTGTCGACAACAACCTCCTTCTGCAGCTTGACCAGCTTGCCAAAGTTCTCCTCTTCACCTTCTCCAGCCTTGCGGACGTTGAACTTGGGAGCCTCCTTCTGTACCTTCCACGAATCCAAGATTAGATGATGAAAGCAAAAAGGGAGATAGGAAAAAATAAAACCAGAAGCATCAAGTCACCTTTTGAGAGTCAATATACTCTTTTAGAGTTTTTTGCTTCGCGTACTCGGCTTCAAGAGCCTCCTGTGCGAGCTCCTCGGCAGTTTTTTCTCGGGGAACCTCTGGCTCTTCCGGTACGACAATAGGTTCAGTCTCCCCAGCAAGCTCGTCCTGAATAAAACAAGACTGACACTGGTATTACATCATCTCCATAATCTCAGAAAGAAAAAAAAAGCAAACTGCTACACATTCGAAATTCAATATGTAGTATCAATTTGTCCGGAAATTAATATCACTCTCGCGACTCTTTTTCCGCTCAGTTTTTGGCAACGAACTCATTGGCGGTGATTGTGCTGTGACATGTATTAGGGAAGTTCGATTCTCGCGTTTCCTCACTGTATATCTAATGTTAAGAATGCTTGGACTTTGACAGAATTTTCAGATTAGAAGTGGAGGTACCAAAAGACCCGATTTCAATAAATTAGTTTTACAAAAAGTGGTGTGCAGTCAAGGAAGAGCTATGAAAAGAACTGCTTACCAACGGTTGCAAAAACTTCGCCATGGCAAATTCGATCTCCAAAATAGAAAAGTCGCTCATACGAGCGACTTTCTATTGCGCGATTCCGTGCGCGATTACTCTAATACAAAGTAGATGGTGGAAGAAAACACATGTAATGCTGTGCGAAAACTATCATCGTTTCTAGACGTAGTATAAAGAATCGGGAGGCCGAGAAAGGTTGACCAATATTTTCTACGAGGAGGACATGCAACAGTGGAGTCGTTGGTGTGAACTGTTGCCGGCGCTTCTTATGCGCAACTAAAACGATCCCTTTCCTGAGTTTTGTAACGGACGATTAGGCTGACTTTGCGACAATCGGAGAGGATCGGCTCAACGGTTGGGTCGCAATGAGGGGATCTCATATTCCCAAACAAAAATATGCCAAACGAACGTGATGCGAGTGGGGTGAGGTGCACTGGGACAGAAATCGACTTTTTCCGCTTTTCGAGCGCGAAACTCTTGAGCAGTGGTGAACCTGGGGTCCTGCAACGGAAAACGTCCAGCGCGCGAAGAGCGGGAAAGTCGCTTTCTGTCCTAGTGAACCACACCCATGCGAGCGTGTGGTCTGCTTCAGGCCTGATTTACCACAGCTCTTTGGAACTCAGTGAAACAATACGGCTGAAGAGCGAATTTATAATTTATACCGAATCAATCAGAAACCTTAACTCTTGAGGCCGACCTCAGCCGGAAGCAAAGGATTCACCCCTAACGAGAATCTTTTGATTTGCTTAATTCAACACTTTCAGAGCGCCGAAAGCTTTCTCAGGACTGCGATTTTGCGAAGGAAAGGAGATTCAATAGAAAGGATAATGATCCCTGCAGCAACAAACATGTGAGAAGTTTCATAAGCTCTGCTCACCTTGACATCTCCCCAGTTGCCACGACCATAGCCGCCCTTTTTGTCGTCCCCACGTACACCCGTACGATCTGACCCACTCTGACGATCGAACTGACGCCCACCACGGAACGCGCCTCGTCCTCTTCGCTCTCCGTTGAAAGCTCCTCGTCCGCCTCGTCCACGACGCTCACCTAAATCAGGCTGATCTATTGTAAAGAACAAGAAACCTCGAATTAAGGCAACACAATTCATAAGTTTGCCCACAACACATGCAAAGAACATCAAATTGGCAGTTCAAATCATTTTTCAAGGGTCCTATAACTAAGAAATCAAAACCCGGAACCGACAATGAAAGCACAAATCATGAATTGACCGGAAACGCACCGTGGAACTCAGCAGGTGGCATTTCACTGGGAACCTCATCTGCACTGCTTTGGAATTCCTTTGGAGCATCCGTAAAAGTGTTAGCAGCTCCACCACGCCCTCGGCTGAAACAATATTGGATTCCGCTTTGATGTACAACACATGGGTCTGCCAACAGAGTGAAACTAAAATAAAAATGGAAGGAAAACAACACATACAATGGAGCACCACGACCACGTCCTCCTCCTCGTGGGCCACCTCCTCGACCACCACGGGCTTCTCCGAAACGTTCAGCAAATTCTCCTTCTGCGCGTGGGGGCCGTGGTCCACCAGCTCCACGTCCACGACCTCTACCACCGCGACCACGTTCGCCGCTGGCTGGCTTACTGTTTTCCTTTCCTACTGAAAATATCATCACTTACAAAAGTTAGAGGGACATCACGTACAGGTCGGCATTTCCGATATAAAAAAGGAAAGAATGATATAAAAAGATGACGACGACTTCAGAAAATATCTAGATTAACCAAGCAGTGAACATCCAAGCGTTGAAACTTCATTTCTAGAACGAATTCCATTTAAGAGTATGACACTTTTCTCAAAGTGATACATAAGATGGTACCTAACCTATTAACCACGAACATGAGTTGTGTGAGAATCGAGATAGAGGGAAGAATTCCTGCATGCGCTCTACAAGTCCATTTACGTTTGTGAAGGCAATCAACCAGGCTATAACCACTTCTATAATACATATGTGGTCCTCAAGCCTACGCAACTGAAGTTTAACAATCTATTAGTGGGAGCTAAAATAATTTTCCGCCAGACGGCATGACTACACCAGGATCACAGAAGCTAAGGCGAACTATGAGCACAAAATCGTATCACATTATTGGTAAATGCTCGCTTTTTGTGCGCATCTTCCCTGTCCCTCAATGATTCACCGAGATCGATGCTGAGTGCAGCATATCAGACGGTAGGTGTATAAGTTACCATGAGCATTTAAGTGCGATCATAATCGGGCGATAAAATCGCGCAATTGAGAAGTGCGAATCTGTTACGCGAATAGCGCTATCTACACTGCCAATATACATCGTGGTCCTAATGTGCTGCAATGGCCACATATATACCATTGTTTTCAATGCAAATCGGATTATCCCTTGCCTATTGCTGTTTCAAGGCTTATGCAACTCAATCGCGAGACTGGATCGCTAATTGCAAACGTGGTCTTATACCGTTCGTACCATTACTTCGTTTGCATTCATTTTACAAATAAGGCAGGTGTCAGACTGCTAATTCAGTGAACCATTAACGAATCGCGTAGTACGAGCGACGCGGCAGTGGCTCAAACAATGTACCCGCGATTCAAACGTAGCACTAGCGACTTCTTATTGTGGGAAGATCCACTCTCACGCGCACACTGATTCCCGGCATTCCCATACTATCATGCCTTCGCGAGTCCGGGAAAGAGCGAATTGTTGCGATCGAGAGAAACTCTCACCACCTTCCCATATTGTCGAGTCACTGGTACATCGTCCGAGTCGCTGGCGCATTACTCGTAGCTCGGGATTCGCTGGATTCGCAAAGTCTGGCACCGGCCAAAGTAAGCTTCATGCACATTTGAACTTAAACGCTCTTCTATTCTGCAACATAACGGATTCCATAAAATATTCCAATTTTAGAGAAAAATGGAGCAATCACACGCCTGCAGTCATACTAAAAACGTTGCTTAATTAATGGGTTACACACATGATGATGTGCTGACCGTTACTGTCGCATGTCGCAGCGATAATTTCAAGCAACACTTCATGTAGAGTACCTAGATGTTTCGTTGTCTCGAAAAAAAAAAAAAGAACAACAACGCCGCACAGTTGCTAGAGAAAGAAATATTGTCACAACGCGCAGCTCCGCTGTTAATTGGATTTAATGGAGGTCAACTGGTGCGTTTCTATGGAAACTGCTCCGGTAAGCATCTCAAACAGCGATTCTCAAAAAGCTCATTTCTCGAATGACATCGGATAACATAATCGAATGAGCAAATTTGTCGATTTGAAGAGGCATACACGTTGACGGTTGGTAGAGCTACTTTCTTTGAAGAAGAAACCGAGGCAAACAGGCTATTCTTCCATAAAAGCGGATGGAGAGAAGAATCTCCCTTTTTCTTTTTGGAAGGATCCTTTGAAAGCCCCTGCTTTCCCTCCCCCAGTTGGGAAACCGTAAGGCTGGTGTCAGAGTCCGCGATCCGTCGCAGGTTGCGATTCCCGCGAATTGCCAAAACAGCAGGAGCTCCGATAAATACTGCGGAGTGTTGTCATAATCCTTCACAGTGATGACTGAAAGACGAATGTTTATGATTCTACTTGTTTCATGGTCAATGTTTCATAGTTCATTCAAGTGCTCACGATACGTTTCCGCTTTTCTTGTATTTGAAAACCGAAATTTAGCATGATGTTTGCAAGAAATGAGTTTGGAATTCATTTCAAATGCTGAAGCCCATTTGGCCATTTCAAACCTTGAATCTTCACAACATGTATGATCACTTATTTCATATTCAATGCTGCAAAGTTCATTCGAATGTTAACGTGTTCCTACCTTGCTATGAAGTGCATCTACTTTTCTTCTAAAACAGGGCCGTAATTTAGAACTCGAAGGAAAAATGATAGAAGGGATTTCCGAACAATGAGTGAAGAGAGCGAGAGACAGAGGGCATTTACATTTGAAATGAACCGCAAACTCCTACTCGTAAAATTCATGCTAAATTTCGGCCCCGAAATAGAAGAAAAGTAGAAATGCACCATGAACATTTCAATGAATTATGAAACTGAACATGAAACCCGTAGAAACATGAGCAGTCGTCTTTCAATCACCACACTCAAGCGGTACTGGCAGCAGGATTATGGTGGCCTTGCAGTGTTGATCGAACCTTTACGATTTTTGCGATTTGCACGAATCGTGCGGAACGTGCGAGGGATCGCGGACTCTGACACTAGCCAATAGGCTCTGAGACCTGTTTCACAGCTTGCATTTGTGAGACTCCCTGAAATTCGATGACTATGCGGTTCGGTGATCAAGCCGAAAAGCTATGTGTGCATTGATCGAATATACGCACCCTAAAACTCGCCTTGTTGTGTCGGCCTGCCACAACAGTTATGTAAGTGGCCCCACCGTTTCTCATAGCACCGAGTGAGAGCATCGCCAACAGCGAGAAGCGCTGAATTGCCAATTCATCAAAATTTTGGCAGTGCAGCAAAGTGCGGAAGTAGTGTTGTGGCAAGTGAAGCTGCTTACCATGCGCGCGGTCCGGGGATCAGATCGCACGTTGTCCGAGCCAACCAAGCCTTTCGTATCTCCGGGATCAGTTAACTGATACCAAACCTGTTTGGGAAAATGAAACACCGACCTGTATATTGGCCGCCACCCGCAAGTATATCGGCAATTTTAGCAGTGCAGCAAAGTGCGGAAGTAATGTTGTGGCGTTGCATGCGTTTGAAATGATCACTGCGATACTGGATATAGGTAGAATGCGTGGCGCATCCAAAGATGGGATTGATCGACGCCAAAAACTTTTATGCTCTACAAAAGCGAAAACTCATCAGACGATGACAGCAACTCCGACGGGAAGAATTTCACTTCTGTTACCCTAAGTTTACGATTTAGATTTTGCAATGAACTCCCTATGGCGGCGAGAGCTTGTACAGCGATTGGTTGCATTTTGACAAACGAAACTGCATCACCTTCACGCATGGGACCCAAAAAACTGCAAAACTAATGTTTAAACGTCCAAACTGGAGGGCGGAGGTGGGGAGAAACCTTCCGCAAGCACCACAACAGCATGGAATTTGAAGAGGGAAAAGGAGAGGTGATTGGAGAAATTTCCTCGTGCGGAAAGGAAACTAGGTGAGCACGTTCAAAAATGCGACAAACGTCGACAAGGAACAAACTGCGGTGCTGTTAAGCTAGAGGCTGACACTTTTCATGCTCCACCCAAGACACTGAAAACCACGACAACCATTGAAAAGTTTAGAATAGATAACATACCCATCAAGTATTGAATGAGGATTTCACGGAGGCTCCGGAAACAGTCAGTCAATCAGCCACTCCGAGGCCACCACCATGCCCTTCCAACTTCTTCACCCCCTAACCCAATTTGCCACAAAAACAAGGATTCCGACGAGTTACCAGAAGCAAAATGGAGTTTTGGGTCTATTCCAGTTAGGGGGGGGGGGCATCGTGGTGCAG
>KZ345068.1:194822-206662 GCA_002352805.1 Teladorsagia circumcincta | reverse complement strand
GACACTACGTAGATATCTAGCATGGGGGTGTCGGTAGGGTCAACCGCAGCGTTCGCACTTTTCCAAATGCTCTACGACCCCCCCCCCTCTGATCTCGATAACCCACCACCATCACCATCCGTCTTAAGGGGCTCCCTCAATCGAGATCCACGTTCACACATACCCAAATATGAACAACCGTGCTCAACCCTAAAAACACGACCGGCCCCTCATGTGCGAACCGACGGCTGACCCTGATTGGCGGAGGCGCAGTATGTCTGACATCGGCTACACGCCACGGCTACCCTCGGGTAGCCATTCGTCCACGCCAACCGTTTCGGATGCATGGCTGTTCGGGAGGAATGCGATACTCTTCGAACCACCGTAGAAGTATCAAGTGGAAATGGCGTTTGGCACGGGCCGCTCCCTCTTATTTTTTGCTTTGGCCTAGAAAGCATTCCTTTCGACTCCCTAACGCTAAGGATATGGTAAAGGTATTCGATAAATTTCAAATATACGTTTGAGGCCGATGTCAGACATTGCGAATCCAGCGCATCGCTAGTGAATCGCTGGGTTCGCGAAGTCTAACATCGGTCTGATGAAGGTGTGTGTCATACATCCCACGCACCCTGCTCCGCTACTGTGCACTTCTGGGCACCTGATCACCACTCCACCCTTTGGCCTAGTACGTCCATTCCCCTGACTCGGGACCATTTCCTTGAACTACTGTAGGCGGCACCTATTAAAAAAGTAATTTGTGCCGATTACGTGTCATGAGCGTTCTTATCTTCGTCCTGAGTATATGTAGGAGAGCACAATGGAGTCCCCTCCCCCCATCCTCCGAACTCCACTTCCACCGTCTTTTCACATCCTTACCAATGTCGCTCGAATTTAAATTGTTGACGACAACGTAACGCGGTAACGCGTCCCACTTTGCACACCTCGTGGGACATTGTGACGCGGTAACGCGTCTCACCAGCGTCATCCTTTTTCTAGTGCTCGCGCAACTTCTTTCTAAGTTCTTTGTACCCATTCTATAGATCATATAGTAATGTAACTGTAAACGCTGGGGTACATGGATTGGTTAGATTGCATTAATTCAGACTCGTGGGAAGCTAGCATCAACGACACTGCGCGCAAGTTGCCTACACCCTGTCAGCAAGAAGTGCGCAAGCGCAGCTTCCAGTTCTCACGCAATTAGGGCTTCCCCTCCGCTATCTGGACTGACTTTACTCACGAATTCTTTTTCTGCGACAACGTTACCACTATCTCTGAGATCGAAAATGTGACAGGCTCAGACATTTTTTGTGGTGCTTCATCAACTGATCCTTACTCCCAGCTACCACTGTACCTTGTTCCGTCGCACTCCGAGTTGTGCCCAAACATCGCACCTCGTGGGACAGCGGGACGTGGTAACGCGTCACGAAAATTGCGACCGCCAAAAGCCAATGTCCAACGAGGTGAAAAAGGCAAAACGTGGGCTGTCGTAAACGTGTTAATAGCGGTAGTCATTTCTGCGGCGATAGCGAATTCAGTGGTCCCCCAAGATAAACTGCAAGTCAAAGGCCGAACATTTGAATAATTGTATTTTCGAAGCTGAGCGGAGCTGTCTGTGAGAGTGGAGAAGTAAAAGGACTTTTGAATATTTCACATCATCGGAGCGTTTGAAGCACAAGTCAACCACATAGGTAGAACAAAGATTCGCCTTCGTAGCGCAGGTCTATGAGGTGCACCTTCACAATTTAGAGAATTAGTGAAAACCCATCGAATCTTGGGCAATTCTTTTCGAATATGATTTACCAACAACTGCTTTTTTCACAAAAAAGAGCGGTTTTGTAACAAGACAAGCTGAAGATATACGACAATACTGAGATCTACATAGGTATTGATCAGAAAGTCAATAGAGTCACCAGTTGTTTCTTCATTTCGGAATCGGGAACGAGTACATGGCGCACACTTCAATTGATCACCATGGCGATTGCCTCTGCACTGCTACAAGTTTGAGTAATGTTTTGTGTGAGAACGTCTTTTACGTACCCATTCCCAATAAACCTCTAACTGAATGACTTTCAATGTCGAGTTGAGAGGCCCACTAACTATTGAATTATGGTTATTGCGAGCTGGTCGAATACAGGGGTGGCCAAAAAAAAGAGACACTCCACATCTTGCTTGAAGCGGCGCTAATGACACTTTGCTGAATTCAAACCGAATGCTCTCAATTGAACATTGAAGAGCACATCCCGAACTATCAGCCAACTTCGTGATAGCCTTCTACACCGAAGACATAAGAAGAATTTACCATGGAAACCTTGTGTACGGTTCGAGCTCAACGTGGTACTCCACGGATCGTGGATCATTATGAGGCTACTGAAAGGGCTGGCCGGAAGGGGTCTTGTATACTTGTAGGTACAAGTT
The DNA here is from genome assembly GCA_002352805.1 of Teladorsagia circumcincta. Lineage (NCBI taxonomy): Eukaryota > Metazoa > Nematoda > Chromadorea > Rhabditida > Trichostrongylidae > Teladorsagia > Teladorsagia circumcincta. The sequence continues at coordinate 204,268 of KZ345068.1, read as the reverse complement.
GAAGGAAGACATCCACCAGCTAATCGATTGAATGGATTTCTTCGCTGCTTTGGGATAGAGCGATTACGGAAGACATCCTTGAGCTCGACGGCGACGGCAGATGACGTCATATTCTGAAGATGGTGAGGGCAATGAAGGAGGACCTGCTTTTGCTTATGGAGGGACATCTAAGGAATATTATGCGGTAAAACTTCCATTAACAGCGGCACCGTGGGGGAAGAAAACTTCGGTGATGTGTGCCATGGGCAAAGTGTCTCTTTTTTTTTTGGCCACCCCTGTATATTCACAAACTCGTCGATATGCTCTCCTAGCCAATTAGGCTCCAATCTCAAATATTAACAAAAACAGAACCTGCAGATCGTATCGGCGAAAATCCGCTAAGGGGGGGCACTCATTATATCTTATCTTCATGACTTATCAAAGTGACTATCTAATCAAAACAGAATTGCGGAAAAGCCCTCATATTTTATCGACGTTCAGAGCACAGGCTCTGATGTGCGATTAAATAGGGACATCTCTCGGATAGTGCAAAAAGAAACGTTAGAACCAGGACCTCCCAAGTTCAAACAGGCCGACCAATGCAAATTTGGTATCAATGGAGCAAGGTATAGCATGGCAGGCCGCTGCCTCAACGAGAGATGTCCTGATTGAGTTTGATAGGATATGAGTGCCTTTCCTCAACCCTGCTGTGATTAGATACAAAGGCTCTACCGCAGTTCGGTTTTGGTTAGATAGTCACTCTGATAAGACATGTAGATAAGATATTATGAGTGCCCCCCCCCTTAGCGGAGTTTCACCGATCGTATCTATAATAATACATAAACAAACGGTTTGTTATTTATGCTCCACGCTATGGAACCTTCGGTGAGTCAACCGTCATCCCAATTAAGCAGTTGATAAAGATCTCGCCTTGAAAAGCTCTTCTGGTGTACAGTACATAACAATACAGTATCTGTATTTTGCAGGACTATAGAGGGAAGGGTCAGAAAACAAGAGTCACTTCACCCATGAAGCACATCACCAAACTTTGGTCGTGCAGAGTGTCGCTGTTGGGAATGTTTTACGGCAAAATATTCCATGGATGTCCCTCCATAAACAAAAGCGGGCCATTCATATATGCCCTCACCGCCTACAGATTATGACGTCATTTTCAACACCGTCGAGCTCAAGGAGGCTGATCGCTCAAGCCTGACGTTGCTACATAGCTACTTCATCGGTTGACTGGTGGAAAGTTCCTTGGAGAGAGTCTTCTGATGAGAGAATCTTCTGATTCCACCGGGCGGAAGGTTATTACGAAATTTTCTGGAAGACTGGAATGTGCTCTTGAAGGTCCATCGGAGGCATTCGATTTGAATTTAGCAAAGTGTAATTAGTTTGGTTTACTATGTCGGGAGCCAAGTAGATTCCATCCCCATATCTTCAGAGACTCCTGTAGGATTACGGCACCAAAGTCAGAAAACATGATCAACAAAATTTTAGAGATGATTGGATATTTGCAGAGTTTCAATTTGGCCAGTGGCTTTTCGAGTGTTGTCCATCAGTTTTAAAAACTTGAATTTTATCCATTAATCCGTAGTTTTCTGCACATTAGAAGACAAATCTGTACTTTTCCATTATCAAAGCGCTAATAAAAAATTTGTGAGAGGTTGCGATTTCTCCGGTGACGGAATGGGAGCACTGGAGTCAAAGTAGCGGATCATCTTCAAAATACCCTCGCCTTCTTTCTTTGTTTCCGTTCCATTAGTCAGCAAGAAAACCGTGGAATTTATTGAGGACCTATGTGAAAAGGCATCATTACGATAACTATGTACCACAAGCGCTTCATACGGTATTGCTAAGGGTTTTCACTGACGTTAGCATGATAGACGATTTACAGTAGGCGTTCATGGTCTTGAGGGAGGACATTCAAAAGAGCATTTGAACCGTTGGTAGTCGACTAGAACTAGGCACAGGAGACGATACGTCAGAGCGAACAAAAAGTGCTCACATCCTCACAAATCACTTCCACTCAATCAAGCCGATGTCAGACTGCGAATCGCTAGTAGCAAGTCGCCGGATTCGTAAAAAGACGGCGGACTAAGGCTTAAGGCCACCCGAGTACTGCAAGTGGCTCACTCACATGTGTAGTCCTCATTCCCCATGAATATGGATGAGCGACTAACAGAAGGTAAATAGTATTGTTCGAACTCCTTCATCTTGGGTCGAAATTCCACGATGCGCCACACATTCAATATTTAGAAGAGGAAATATAGGAAAAAGCAAAGTAATCGTGTATGACAAACTTCATTGGTATTTACACTGTAAACAGTAAGATCATGGAGACTTATGGGACGGCATGGTTGGAGAAAAACCATAAGTAAAAGGCAATATAAACAGAAACAGTACTTAATTCAGCACACTATAACACATTCCATAGCAATGAAAATGGTCAAGTGGTCTTTCTTATAATATTATCTAAAGGTCTTGTAATTGTTTCACGATCTCCTCAGCCAGTGCATGATGAACAATCGTCGACGGATTCCACAGGTCATGATAAGCATAATTGTATATGGATCGAGGTCTGAAAATAGATGATTACCTTTGCAATGTGGAAAAAGATGCTTGAATGGGGTAATGAAACAAAAACTGAAGTGCAATAATGGCTAGTGTCCTTTGAAATACGCCATGTATTACTTCATCTTAGATATGCGTACAGTCCATATCCCAGACTCAGGGTAGGCGTGTAAGCTGAAGTGACGTGGCTGCTGCCGCACTAGATAGAAGTTGCGTGGATAAATTGTTGCCAGCATTCTTCGCTGATATCCAGCAGTGTATGTTTTAAGCAGCTTATCCCGATAACTATCACATTTGTTCGGTCCGCAATCACGTACATAGCCCCGCCTACCCTGTCTCACGGATATAGACTGTAGGTGTCAATGGATGTGTAAGCTTGTTTACACTACAGATATTTTGCAAAGAACAAAAGATGCAGAAATCGATGTTTTTCGTTGTTAGAAAAACTCGCATAAAAATCAGCTGAATGCAAAGGTGGCTCAGTGAACATAGGCTTCGATTTGATCTCACGAACTGTTTGATTGATACACAGAATGACTGTATTCTGCGTCACTTTCACAACAAGAGTTGTACTTAAAGGTAGGGTCGCAACCAAATTCGGGCCGGATGCAGCATGCCCAACTCGGGAATAGTTACCCAAAATCTGCATCTCTGACGCTCCTCATATTCTTAACCATGAGATCTGCGTTATCGACCAGAGTAACGATGCATAATTTTAAGGATCCATCCCCGAGTTGACCCTTGCTGCACCGACTTCTGGTGTGTCATTCCGCCCAGAATTGGAAACAAGATGCGGAGTGAATCGTCAGCGAGGGGAAAAGCAAACCTAACAACAGAAACCACTAAAATTGAGCTCTGCTTTTCTTGTGATTTCTTGTGATTTGGTCCCAGGGAGCGACACAACGAGAGGGAACACTTGAGAGAGTACGTCGTAGGAGAGGAAGCAGACAGCACGTAAGCTGCGAATAAGCGAATAAGTAAAATGACAGTGGTTGCAGTAGTTATGGCAAGACCTTGAGGCACTCATCACTCCTTGGAGCGCCAGACTTCTGTGCCACCTCACTCTCACGATGAAATTTGGATTGCGACAGATTAAAAGTCTCATCGTGACCCGTGCCTTTATTTCCGAGATATTCAGGTTCATAAGGGATGTACTGAAGTGAAGGGCCGTTTCAAAGCGCTTGCAAGGTCTGTAGAACAGAGCCTCAACAAGGTGAACTAGTCTTTTACCTTTCAATTAACCAGAATCAATGAATCAGCACCACTTAACGATTTGATGAGTTTTGAAGAATTTCTTATAGCTGACCCTATGAAGTCACTGCCTTGGTTTCATCTCCATTCAAACGATTCCACAAACCTGAATTCGTGGAGGAGCGTTTGCAAGAGCCGTTAACCTGAACTTACAGTCTAAAAAAGGGGAGTTTGAGAAACTGTAGTGGACCAGGTGAGTTCCTGGACTTCCTCACAAGCCCGTATCCTTTCGTTTTTTTTTACATTCCTCAATTTCTACGATGGCTTCACTTTGTGGAACATTAACTTTCATGACTGAGCGGCAATAGCCCTCTTAATGGTCTCATTTACCGAGCAAGAGCATGCAGCATGCGTTCCTAATAGCATCAGACTTCCGCGCAGTATCCGAATAACACGCAGATTAGAAACCATTGGAAGGTTTCCTCAGAGTTCTTGCTTTCTATACCTAGACGGAAATGGTCCGAGAGGGGCTTCATATGGATTTTTTACCAGCCTTGCCGGGTCGTAAAGGCAAACTCCGGGATAAAACTGTTTTGTTATTACGTTTGTAAGTGAAGGTATAGATGTAAGCTGTAACGCCAGTAGGTAAAAAAACGGGAAGAAAACGTCGACAAAAACGAAAATAAAGTCTCCTACTGCAGTAGCGGCGAAGCCAGATAGCGCCGATTTGCGGGCGGGCTCAATGGTGTTTGCCGGCGGCAATGCTTCATGCTAGAATCTTAGCGCCTCGGTCCGTGGGATGATCGCAAAAATTGTATACGTCCCTTCCCCTGTGTTTCCCTGCATTTTTGAGGGGAAGGCTTCATCGGGACCAGATATCCCGGACCTTGCATTTAGTTGTTAGATTATTTTGTTAAGAAAAGCCTTTCACTATTATTGGAACTACTGCGCGCCAGTGGCTATTCGTGCAATTCTGAATTCGAGGGAGAAAAAGAAAACGTTCGATCACGTTGAGCCGGCGTTTTTCGCAGGTAAGGAAATAGGTTGTGGGTTCATATCTATAGCCGCTATAGAACATGGTGAGTTCTTTAATGCAACATTCTTTTCAATAGGAAAACTTTTTGTTCCCTTCCTTCGATCGAGGTTCAAATCCATTATGAAGTGAACATGTTTGAACACCGAGTGATAGAGCATTACGTATTTACCAGGCTCTCGCTCTGCTCGCTCGATCAAAGCAGCAGTCCCAGCAGATTCCTACCTTCGGCACTAATACTGTGGAAAGACGCGCTAGTTCTCGTCAAGAACATAGGAAGAGTGACTGATTAAAAATTCTCCTCGGCGAGCCGCGAAAGGGAGTTAGTTGAACGCATTCGAAGTGGGCGTGGTGACACCGTTCACAACCACCCCCCCCCCTTGTTGGCCGTGGAAATCGCGTGAATTGACTGCGGAGGCATTTGCGATCGTGGGTGAAGTACAAATAGTCCCTTGATCCAAAAGCAGCAAAAGGGAGTGGATGCATTCGAAGTGGGAGTGGCGACTAATTGGTCACAACCCTCTTGCCAACCGTCGAGATAGCGTGATTGGCCAGATTACGGGCGGGCTCACAGCGTGCATCATGTTCAAATAGTCCCTGTGGGCTCAATCCCTGCTGGGGTTGTTGCCCTGTACTGTAATGAGGCTCTGCTGCTACCTGCTCCTCTAGATGGTAACAGTGGCGAGCAGCGACGTCCATGAGCGTTACCTTTTACTTTTTTGTGTAAAAAAATATACATTTTCGCGGCATAATTCTTTGCGTCTTGTTTTACAAGTTGATCAAAATGTGATCCATTAGTGGGTCACAGAGAAGACTTGTTTTGGTTAATTTTGGTAACGAGCAATGACGGATTTATAATTTGAAGAGTCGCAGTATAAGTGCCATATTAGGGCTTCTTGAACGAGGTCTAGCTCGACGACAGCTTTGATGGGTTGTAGAAACAGTCATGGTGTTGAAAGTGATGTGGAGCCTTCAGTGAAGGTCGTATTCAAAAAAATTTTTTAAGAGATTCACAGATTCATACCTAATACACACCAGTTGAGTCTGTTCTGTATTGGATGTCGTACTATAAAATAAACGTTGGGAATGGCAAAACTGGCTCATGAGGCTAGACCGCTAAAGATCTAGACCTAGCGCATTAGCGGCGAAGAATATGCCCCTCATGCTCAGCTAGGCCTTACATGTGGGAAACGAGGCTTCCGTGGGGATCACCGAATCCAGGTGGCGGCTATGGCTATGGCTGGTAAGTGGTGAAGGATTGCTGTTACCGCAAGGTGTTCACATTGATGATGGTCATCAACTGTAGGATCTCCTAATATGTTTTTATGAGCTATCGTCGAAGTGATAGCATAGCTGTTATTAGCAAATTTGCTTACTTTACTTTGAACTCAGAGTCCCCATGACTGCAAAGAAGACGACATGAAAGTAAATAGAACTTACTCGACGTTTAACGTTTGATAGGTGAAGGGTTCCGTGATATTCAGAGAATTCATCGCTTCCATGACGTACGGATTGATGTCGAGTAGACGAATTTGAAGCTTTGGGTTCATTCGTCGTGCGCCTCGTTCCGAGTCAAACACGATTCGTCCGAGTTGCTTGAAAATTGAATATATCGATTAAGAATGAAATTAAGGATATCACTGGACAATCAGTGTGCTCCCCATCCACATTCTACTTTTAATCAGGAATTTTTTGGTTTTTTCTTTCAGATATACCTTCAAATAACGAGAAAGTGTCAGGTGCAGATCATATACCACAACTGACGACTACGTGGCAGTTGACAACGCCACTGTTTCGCGGCCGTCGTCAATTATGGTATATGGTCTGCACCCGACACTTTCTCCTTTCTTGAAGGGAGTATTTTTACGTCAGTGAGTAATGCAATTTTTAGGTACAGTTCGGTCGAAAGTGTTCGTCGGAACGGTTTTTCTTGCATTACTGTTCTTAACTCAAAAAAGACTTCAACATTATCTGGACACTTTTCTTCCCGCAGATTTGGAAATGCCAGAAGATAGATTATCTCAGTATGCAGGAGTGTCGTTCAAGTGAGAAAAAGTGCACGAAAAACCGTTTCGGCGAACATTTTCGGCCGCTACTGTAAACTCATCCCTGGGTAAGTTAAAAATCCGTCTCGCTTCTCAGATTTAAAGGCACGCTCCGGGATTAGGCCCGCTCACCTGTTTCATCCCCTAGAGTGGTAGACTAGTGGACCAGGGTTGATGTACCGACCCTTTTGTGGCTTAAAAATGCTAGGCAAAGGCAGTAGTAGCTCGCTCGACCCGCAAACCACACCTTGGCTCGCAAGCCCCGCCTTCCGCTGTCGGCTGGCACGTGATGCCGCGAGTAGGGCGCGGGCGCAGTTGCCGCCGCTTTGAATTGGAGAGGATTCTGTGACGTCTAACCTTTTTAGTGATGCGAGAAAAGTGGCAATACCCACCTCCCTTCCACACCCATTTTATCGCGGAGCTTGCCTTTGAATAATCGGCTACCGAGCTGCGATCATAGAATAGTTATCTCCATTTGTTGTACTTTTCTTCAGCAAATGCTCACAATGTGTTTTTTTTTTCACCGGATCACCTTATGACTGAATTAGAGCCAACCGAAAAACCTGTCTTACCCTGTTCGTCTCCGCAACCAACTCTCCAATTCTTTGCTCCAGATCACCACCCTCCTCTGCTCCACGAACTCCTGGCGAGTTGCCAAGGTCTAGTAAGGTTAGCACGAGCAGTGTTCCAGAGCTCATTGCCTGAAACGAAGTAAGAATTCAAAAAATTTAATTTTTTTTTCAAAAATTTTCAGAAATTTAATAAAAAGCATTCAAAAAAGCAAACACAGTAAATTAAAAGTCGAATCGTATTCCACGTTATTATCCAAAAAAAGATATTGCGAAAAATGACAGAATGGTTATTTGTTTGTTCCCTCACCACTATCAAAATTATTATCGAAAAAAAGGGCTCCATATTTGTATATATGTTGAACCATATTTCTACTGGTGGAGGTGGATTTATTTCCCTCGATATCTCCATTCGTTTTTTGTGGTTCGAAAATCCTGCTCGTACTCCCCACACATCACTCAAAAGCGGTAATCTTACCTTGGTGATATTCTCGATGCTAGCTTCGATGTTAGCCACCACGGCAGCGGTATCCTTTTCCCCAGTAAAATAATCGCTCACACCTCCAGCTTGGAAAACGATAAGTGACTCTGGAAATTTCCTCTCTATATGGTGGAATCAAAATTACTCGTAATTAAAAGCCTGTAGACCGACTAACTCTTAAAGACACACACCATACAAACGTGAAGAGTTAGTCGGTCTACAGGCGCTCAACTAGTTGAGGTAGCACGGCTAATTCGTCCTTATTAATGGATCAAAGGCTTTCCACCTTCCCCCACTTGGAAGAGTTGTGAACGGCTAACACGCACGGTCTCGGGTAAGTAATTTGCACCCATTGGTTGCCTCTGCAAATCATTTCTGGGCCGAATGATGTTTCATTAGGCCGAGATTGTGAAAAGAATTAGAGCTCATGGCGCATACCTCGAAAGAACAAATCGGCGTCAAGCGCTTTGTGCTAGAGCATAATCCGTAGGCCCCTCCCCTTCATACCTTCCGCTTCTTAAAGCAATAGTCCCAGCAGGGTCGAAGTGGGCGTGGCGGCCAAAGGTCTCTCCACCTCTTGCCAGCCGTGGAGATCGTTTGGTAGAGATCTCTACGGCTGCGGAGACATTTGCGATCGTTTTGGGCCCACAGGGACTATTTGAAGTCGATTCACGATGCAAATCGTGATCGTGAACGAATCTCCACGGCTGGCAAGAGGTGGTGCGACTTGTCCGCCACGCCCACTTCGACCCTGCTGACTTTAAAGAGCGGAAGGGGTGGGGCAAGAGGGATCTACGGATTATGCACCAGCTTGAAAAAGCACTTGACATCGATTTAATCTCTCGCGGTATGCGCCATGTGTTCTAATTCTTTGCAAAATCGCAGCGATAATCAAACACCTTTTGGCCGAGAAATGGTTTCCAGACGAATGGGTGCAAATTAGTTACCCGGGACCGTGCATGGAATGAACAGCACCTTCTACCACAGCACCCCTCCACCTGAGGCTGGCTACACATAGTCTCTCACATTAACTGCGTTGCTTAGAACTTACCTCCACTTAGATGCAGATTGTTCTCCAAATATTTTGTCACTTGCCAGCCTACTCCTGACCAGCCTTCAAAGTAGAAGTTGTCCTGACCACTTTTAGCACCACTGTAGGCGTAATTGATGTACTGAAAAGGCAATATTGGGAATCCAAAGCACTCTTATGATTCTTTTTGAATATTCCCGCGTCTGTGTGAGCTGGAAGTGGCCTTCCTATGAATAAATCTGTTATCAACTGTACCTCATCGCATTGTAGCATCTTCTCGACATACTCCGGCCATATTTTTCCATTTGAATTTCTCGTGAAACCGTGTGATTCGCCGACAGCCTCAACACCGTCATCTGAGAGACTGTCGCCGAACACGATCAACGACTGACAGCGGAAGTCTCGTGGCTGCAAGAAGGAAGAAATGGTGTCAGTAGCATTATGTGACCCAGGAACCTAATCTCGACAAGAACCCGGTTGAAGATTACTTAGTAAGAGATTCCAAAACTGGCTGTCTTTCCGGGTCTGAAACACTTTGTAAGGA
>KZ345068.1:152180-167964 GCA_002352805.1 Teladorsagia circumcincta | reverse complement strand
TGAAATAAGCAGTACTGAGGAGAAGAAGACAGTATATGTGAGTTATTGAAAGGAATATAAGCTAGAGTAAGTGTTCTCCATACTCTTCATTTCGGAAAACGAGAAGAGCGTCGAGTGCAGACCACACCACAAGTGACGACGGCAAGAAAAAAGCCACGTTTCCTTGGCCGTCGTCGCTTGTGGTGGGAGGTCTGCACGTGACGCTTTTCTCATTTCCGAAACAGTATATGTGCGATGGAACCTCGATGTAATTGTGAAAATATCATAGAGGAAAATAGTTCTTCGTCTGGTTGCGTTGATAAATAGTTGATACGGAGCGCTGGTGGTGGTTCGTTTCGCTGTGCAACGTCTGCACGGTTGTAAAGATAGGACTTTTGAAGGTTATTCTCCTAATGATGTTTGCTTAGAATCGGTTGTAAGCGTCAAAGGGAGCAAAAGCATGTGATTGAACCTCGCCCTCAATAGTTTTTTGGGTATGTCGGTCAAATGTGTAACTGCTTGTTGATTCGTAATGTCCGGGGAATTTTCACGCTTTTCGCCCAATCAAGTTTGTAGAACACTATGCTGTTATAAAAGCGTTTTGCGGTGGGATAGGTTTAGGTTATTGCGGGGGAAATAAAAATAAGTGGGGTGATTGGTTAGATCAGGCACACTCGATGCACCCCATGGTGATGTGGGCGGGGAGGGCGACGGACTTTTGGCTCGTCCGGAGTTGCGTGCGGCAAATTGCGCGGCAAACTCCGCCGCGATGCGGGTGTGGAATGTATCCTACCTTGCGTCTACGATCTACTGAGACTCGGTCCATCGATCGCCTAGATTTAATGCTTTCACGTGCGCTCTCTCGTCTAAACGGCAGCCCATGACAACTGTGATTTCACAACGGATGTGGGAGCAGTACACTCCCAGACCTGTTAAGATGCTGAATATTTCATTATGGACCTTCAAACAGGACCTCATTACCACAAATTCAGGCTTTCTTTAACGAAATAGTGTGACCGAAACGCTTTATGAAAGACCTCTGGAAGTTCCTCACCTAAGAATCCGTAGCAGCGAAGGAAACATACTCGTTGTTACGTCGTCCTTTGCAGAAGGAAATCCTCATGAATCATTCATAGCATGTCACATTGACCGGGGTATCCCCTTAACACGTTGACGACATCGCGCGTTTTGGGTTTTTGCACCGCGTGGGACCAGAGCGATTTTGCGAGTGCCGCCGCCTTGCATCATTTATATGGATTTTGAGCTGTAACTACGCAATACTTGGATGCGACCACTTGTTTTCGATGATGTTCGATGTGTCTAACTTATCAGGAGAAGCAATAGTAAAATTTTGATCGAAATGGCGTTTGAAGATCATAAAAAGGCAAATTTTGCTCACTTTCGCTCTAATCTTTTCAAAATTAATTTCGCATGTTTGTTTAATTAAAAACACATATCCTCTCATACGAGTAGGCTTCTATTCACTGATACTACTATTCTTTATCAACATGTTTACGTTAATGGAAAGAAAACAAGGAATGAGCTAATCAGAGATTTCGGTAAGGTTTGGAAAACCTCTGCCAAACTAAAGAATATTCGACCATTTTGAGAGCCACGTATTGATAATGTTTGCTAATGTATGACCAATAAAACGAACACAAAAAACTTGGAAAAAAATCTGGCATGTACTTAAAAAATAAATGGAATTGGTGTGGCATACATAGTTGCCACAATGTCCCATGAGGTGCAAAAATGGCGGCATACATAGTTGCCGCGCTGTCGTCAAGGTGTTAAATCCACACTACAAGGCTCAGACTTAGGGCTCTCACCGTCCTCATTTGGATTCAAAGCCGAGCCATGCGCCGTTCTCTCATCGCCTGTGCTCTAGCCATTCGCCGAGAGGACCACCGAGGAGTCTCAGTAATCGCCGCGCAGGGTGCCGCGCAACTTGCCGCGCGCAGCCCGGACGAGCCAAAAGTCCCGCACCCGGGCGGGGACCGATGCGTCACTGTTCATTATCATTAACATGTCCGTCCTCTGCTACTGTAGAGATAGGGCAAAGTAGTGCATTGGCTTCACATATACCAGAAGCGTAAAACTTACTCCTGAAAGCTCTTCACAGTTTCGTTCCTGTTGTTCTCATGGCTGGCGTCCACTTATTCCATCTGTCCTCATATTCTGGCACAATATCCTGCATCTAAGCTTGCGTGGAATGCACCATCTAGGCAAGAGAAATGGTATGCCACATAGCTGGATGCTGCGTCTTGAGCGGTGTTCTGAACGGACGTTTCGCAGGTGTCAGATTTTGCGAAATTGCGCGATTCGAGCCGACCGCCAGCGATTAATCGCTCATAGCGACACACACAGAGCGTTTATCTCTTTTTGTCTGATCTCTGAATGTTGAACTTAAATGTTATAGAGCGCATTTCGAATGAGAGATTCGCCTGCCCTATTTGTGCCACCAATTATAGCCAACTATCCTTGGAATCGGACACCTGTCGCCATGAATGTTTCACAGGCGTTGAAGACAGAGGTTGCACTAAGCGTATGGGTGGGTATCTAACAGAGTTCGCGGCCACCATTTATACATGTATTGACCATCTGCGCTTTAATTAGTTACCGTGAGAACACGCATTTGAGAGCAATGTGATCCCACCAAAGTTTGGCCCATTTCAACCTGTGTCAAAGAAGATGAGATAAGCGAAACGTAATGCAACAGTCCCTGCAGGCTTTTTACCTTCGTCGCTAATGCTGTGGAACGATGCGCTGGCCTCAGTCAAGAACATAAGAAGTTTGTTTGATTGAATAAAAAACTGACTGTAGAAAGCCGCTAGGAAGCCACTTGAGCGCTCTCGAATTGGGCGTTACCGAATAACTAACGGAGATAGACGAAGAAGCGCATTCAAGCACTGTCTGCCTTTCTGCCTCCTTAACGCAGAATCGGGATGGACTTTTTCTTGATATTTGTCTTGCTGTTAGATTTCTCTAGATTGGAAGGTTGGAACATTAATATCGCATCTGTTTGACGAGAAAGCTCCGTGCTTTCGGGCTACAACCGCCCCACTACTGAGCCGATAGGTCTGGCAACTGTGGCGCGGGCGCCGCGCTCTCTTTCACCGGATGAATTCAAAGGAAAAAAAAACAGGATCAAATCGATGTGGTGATCCCACTCAAACATGAAGGTAGGGATGGGAGCTGGACTGATAGTGGACAGAAAAGAAAAGAAAATGTGAAATACGGAGGAAATGCCAGCGTTTTTGCTCTACACTGCGGAGTAGTCCAAGAGGTAGGAAGGGAAATGGGAGATAATGTGAGTTGCGGGGAGCGTAAGAGAAGTCCGAGTAGAGATAGCATAGCAGATCAACGTGGAATGCAGATAAAATACCGAAGGGGGGGGGGCGGACCACGTTAGGTTCGTCTGTTAGAAGTTCTCAGTACCTGGCGGAGGTAAGCAAACCAGCCCGTTTGGCATTTCTGCTGGGGCCGTATGTTGAACGTTGGCGAGGGGATGGGATTCACGAAGCCTACGGACTAATTGAACTTGGTCGGTACGATGGGAGGGTGGTCACAGAAGTGGTACAGCTACGTCAGCAGCTCTGCCAGAAGGGCTGGTTTGCCTACCTCAGCACTAATGGTAAGCCTCGTAGCCTCGAAATGCGTATTTTCGTAGGTCCGTCCTCTCTCCCAGGCTTAGTTTTGAGGTAAGCATCAGATTGAGGCGGTCTGGAGGACCGAGTTCAGGTAGTGCGTTGATCATCCCCTCCCCAACACTCAGCATACGGCCACAGCAGAAACGTCAAACGGGCTGGTTTGCTTACCTCGCACCTGGCGTCTCAGTGACGCGTTTCGATGTGCGAGGTGGTGCGACATCTATAGTGGCGGACCACACACCTCTGTTCAAGGGAGCGGCTCCCTCAGGGAGGCGAAGCCCGGACCTTGCCTTTAACGTTCGTGTTCTATGGCTCAGACTGCCTTCAACGACGGGGAAAACTGTAGGCAAAAATTCGTTTCAGTTTAACAAAAAGTGATTCAGTTAAAAATAGCCGTACTTGTGATTCTACAAAGGAAGGGAGGTGGCTCGGAATTCGAATAATAAGAGTGTATTTTTGGAAGAATATGGAAAGAAGCAGATTTCTGGGAAGTTGGGAAAGTCGAAAGTTCTTTACAAAATTCGGAAAAACCTTCATTCTCACGTAGGCCTCCACCGTCCCACCTGCCGCTTCTGGAGTTTCGAAATGTGCCAAGATGAACAAATTTTCACGATAATAGACACCTTCGATGTTCCTTTGGGATCATTTTGTGGATTGCTCCGGAAGGTGATCGTTTTCGAATATTTTTCAACAATGATAATGCTACTCCCAACTTTTTTGCCTCATCACAGTTTAGGTGATACTGTTTCACAACCCAGCATTCTTGCGAAACATTCGCAAGGCGAACTGCGGCCAAAAACAGCAGTTAACAATCAAAAACAAGTCAAAATCAAGTGATAATATTTACGATGCGAGATATGGTAAACTATTAAAGCAACAGTTCCAGCAGGGTAGAAGTGGGCGTGGCGGCCAAAGGTCGCATCACCTCTTGCCAGCCGTGGAGATCGCGTGATTGGCTGTCGCAAGGCATTTGCGGTCGTTTTGGGCTCACAGGGTCTAATTGAAGTTGATTCACGATGCAAATCGTGATCGTAAACGAATCTCCACGGCCGGCAAGAGGGGGTGCAACCTCTGGCCGCCACGCCCATTCGAGCCTGCTTTGACTGTTGCTTTTATAAAAATCTATTGATGAAAGAAGTACCAACAAGAAAGTGAAATCTAAAATTGTCTGCAAAGGAGGTTTTTGGAAGCCAAAGTGCGATAAAGTGTATCTGATAAGCAATTGGCCTTCGCTACGTGACCTTTTCAGTAATCGGAGGCAGATGATAAGTTCACGCTTCAGATTCCATGCGACAGCCTATCTTCGGTTTCATTTCTTTATAATAATGGCGGATATGAACAAGTGGTGAGATAGGTGGCTGGCTGATGTAATGAGTATATTCTGATTCCTGCAGGTCCTGCCGTAATTGCAGTCGCACATGATCCACCACTTGGCATCAATAGCACAAAAATCCCGACCTCCATTTTTGTTTCGGAGCTCCGCCACTTGGATACCATAAATGTTTCATTCTGCGGCGACGGTTGATAAGAATCAATCGTCCGCCGCACCGAGTTAGACGAGAGTCGTTATTGCGATTTGTTGAAGATCGCGGGTGTATTTCGGAATGACGAAGGTTCACCAAGTTGGGAGAGGGCCGCATTTGTGTGAAGGAGGCGGGATTATGGGAGAGGGGGGTCGTTTTGACGGATTTCTTGACAAATAAGAAGGAACCTCTCCAAAAGAGACAAGAAATAGGCAAAATTAGGATATCTCCCGTCTCTTTTCCAGACGTATTAGCCCCTGCTCGACGGCAGTTATGGGCCCATGTCAGACGTTGCTAATCTTTCGATTCGCTACTAGCGGCTCCGCAGACTCGTCAATCGCTGGATCGGTAAAGACTGGCACAGGCCGTAGAGGGGAGAAGGAGCAGACTTGGTAGGCGTCGACTGGTTTCATGGTCAGAATCAGATACTTTAGAAACAGCTATGATAGTGAGGGTGACGGGGGGGGGGGGGGGAAGTGGGGGTGTTTTATGGGAGTCCTTTGTCCCAAGGCTGATGATTGTGGGAGGGGGCATAATTTTTTTGAAAGCCGGTCGAACGGTCTCACTCGTTACTTCCGCTCAGAATAGTGAATTATTCTGTGTATATTTGACCTAAACATTCACTTTCAGTGGCAGTTCAAGTAAGTGTTTTCACCCTAGCTGTCAGCTATTTCTAGACTATAGCTGTTGGTGCCAGCTATAGTGTCGTGAACAGTAGGTGAACCTGTTCTCGATCCGCATCGGTGGGCTCTGCCTAGCAACTCCTGACGCCCCGAACCCTCGGTCCGAGATCTTTCCATCGGGCCCACAACACCTCCCCTGCGCACCCCTCAGGAGAGGCGGACCAACCCCTTCGGGGACCATGGGGTTCCTAACGGGTCCCTACTGCCGCCCGCAGCTTCCATAAGAAACCTAGAGTGCCAAACCTTTGCAAGCCACGGCGCAACCAACACACATGATGAACACATGGAATTAGGGCAAAACCCACAATCACTTGTGATCTCCCTTGGCCACCTCGCTCAAGGGCAGACCAGACCAGCTGGCTACACGCATTTGACCCCCCATCCCGCTCGGAACCACTTTTCCCTGGGCACCTTACGGTCGGCGTGTCCTCGCAGGGGCATGCCGACAGGCTGCTCCCAGACGGGGAGCAGGGGTTGAACACGACCGGCTCTATTGCAGGTGCTCCACCAGCATGACTGCAGGGCGCCGTGCCCCTTCGCCTTAGCTGGCCTCCTCGCGCTGCCCGGTGAAAACCGACCTGCACCGGTTACCAGCCTTGAGGACAACGCATTACCTTATTCCGCAGTGAACCTCAACTGCAAGCGATCGCCATCTATTCCATAAGTTACCTACAGCCAGGAGGCAGCATGGGTGCGACCGCTCAGCGCGGTGATGGTAGGCGAACTGCGGCTGGCACCGACCGTAGGAGGCGGAGCCAATGGCGCAATGAGCGCATTGCGCGGCGCACTGCGCATTGGCATCCGAGCGCGAATGGGCCGGGGCGCACGGTACGCCCACGGGGCCACCGCCGCATCCGCGACATATAGTGTAGAAATACGATCCAGTTGACTTGGACAAAATTCGATCTTACGAAGTGTGCAGCTGGAAGCGGCTGAACATCTTGATGTAGATCTTCTACCTGAGGCCGATGTCATAATTTGCGATTCGCTAGCGATTCGCTCGAATCGCTGTTGATTCGCTCGAATCGCTAGCGAATCGCAAAGTATGACATCGGCCTAAGAGTTTTAGTGTCACTGGAAGCCTCCGATATCCATATCGTAGCTATCTGCGATCAAAGATGAACCTCATTTGCTCAGTCGCTAATTTGGGCTGTTCCTTTGACTTTGCTGCAATCCTTACTGCAACATTGAATATCCCTTGATGTAAATACTACCTTTAAGACGCGGGGGAATACATGCAATTGCCCTTACAAAGCTGTGAAATACCTAATTGCAAGGGTAACCGACGCAGTCATGGGTATGCGACTTTCACTGAATGACACTGAGCGAACCAAACGCGAATGGTGTTCTGCAGAATTATCGATCAAGTGCGCACACACGGCTTTTCTGCTGCACTTTTATACTACGGGAATTTTCCTTGTGGTCCACTTGGCTTCCATCCTGAGCGTTTTCGAATATCTTCCTTGGAGCAGTAATCAATAAAAACACCATAAAGCAGTGCTAGATGTGAGGGAGAAGTGAAACGCGTTCGTTATCTTTTTTTCAGTGTTTCAAGGTATAAGAGAGGTCAGTCTGTACTGTTTGGATTTGACAAAAACAGAATTAATGGCTCGAACTTCAAAGAGTGAGCGAAGACAGGTTCGTGTCCTCGTGCTGTGATAGCGTAACTGTCCTTGAATTGTGAAGAGATGGGGAAGTTGAACGATTCTAGCTGGGAATTTCTTCTCATTTGTCATGCAGCTTTGTCTATTCCCTTTTTCTTCCTACTTCTCTATGATTGTTTCGGGCTGAATAAATTATTACGGAGGTAAAACAGGCTTGTGGAAGTAATCCAGCTAATGCGGTCGTCTTCACTAACCTCACTTTCCTCCTATTGAAGTATCGTCAACTGCACGGCGGACACCAGAAAAGTTATGGGCTGATTATTCTTTCCTATCTTTCGTGGTTGCTATTTTTGAATTCTCTGGCTTTTTTTCCTTTTTTTTTCTTTGCTGTTGAGTGTTTGCCCATTTCAAATGACTGTGTGTTTCTTCTGTTTTCTGTCTGTTTTCAAGGAATCTCTCCAGCATTTTTTTTCTCATAGCAATCTTTTTCAATCCAAAGGCGCTAATCTGCAGCGTAATTCCGAATGACAAGAGATAATCCCACTCATTTTCCTATTTTCTCTACGGCTGATTGAAACAACTTATTAATGAAGTAACTATCTCTTTTCACTTGAAATTCACCTATGTGGCTCCTCACTTTGGAGTCGTGCAATTTCTACTACTGCAACTACCCT
Source organism: Teladorsagia circumcincta (assembly GCA_002352805.1). Taxonomy (NCBI): domain Eukaryota; kingdom Metazoa; phylum Nematoda; class Chromadorea; order Rhabditida; family Trichostrongylidae; genus Teladorsagia; species Teladorsagia circumcincta. The sequence continues at coordinate 159,851 of KZ345068.1, read as the reverse complement.
CACCTTCAGAAGCCAGAAAGTGTCGGGTGCAGACCATATACCACAACTGACGACGGCTGCGAAAACGTGGCAGTTGACAATGCCGCTTTTTCGCGGCCGTCGTCAGTTATGGTATATGGTCTGCACCCGACACTTCCTGGCTTTTTGGAGGCAAGGGTAGTTCAGGTGTACTGAAATGAGAACTTCTGGGTATAGGCGTGGCGCAATATTGAGCACTGAAAATTCGAAAAGGGGAATGCTGTTCCCTGAGATGAAATGTGCGTAAAAATTTTTTTTTTCTGAAGAATTGTTCTACGGCTTTTATGCATGCCGAAAAAGGCGGAACATTGCTGTTTTTGCTTTTGGAACTGTCATTTTTCCATTCAAAGGCTACACATTCCATTGCGCTAAACGCATCTGACGGTAGACCACGATCAGGGGCCGGGTGCAGCAAGCCCCAACTAGGGGATGGGTCCCCAAAACTCTACCTCTCTGGACTGTCCCCTATTCTTTAGCACGAGAGTTGCGTCATCGACAGAGTAGAGATGCAGAGTTTTGGGGACCCATCCCCAAGTTGGGGCTTGCTGCACCCGGCCCCAGCACATACCAGCTGTCAGTGAGATGGTTAGGAGGACAACTATGAAATACTCCATGTTCGACCTTCTTGTAATCTTGGCATGATTAGTTCAGTAGGAATATTTCTTCAAGCCTTTCAAGATTGAGCTTTTTTTTTCCTCGTCAGAAGTGTTCAAGCATTCACAGTCTGTAGCCTCGGCTTCCGTCCGGGCTTTGATCGCTCTGGTTCTATCGAACGCCTCTATTCTTCCAATACATTCTCTGTGGCAGATGCGTTTGAGCTCATATGTTTGGTTTAATTATTAGTGGGACTCTGTTCTGTGCTTCTGATTATTTTTCTCAGAAAGCAATAGCGTCTTCTCAGTTCATGTTTGGTTTTGCTCTAACTTCAATTACTTTGTGAAGAGCCTTCGCGGACGCTCTCCAACGTACTGAAAGAAATCTAATGTAAGCTTATCGAAAAGCAACAGAGTGACTTTCATTCGTTCGGGATTTCGAAAAGATCAAAAATTGGAAAGGAAGAGATCAGAAGTGTGCTGGGCAGGCTAAATAAAGTACATTGTTCATCTTCGGGTTTCGATTCTTTCAAAAAGGGATTATCGCGTCTTTCTGTTTTGAATTTTGGGGAATTTCCATGTTTGTTTTATTTGTTTTTTTCCGTGTTGAAATGCGTGAGTTGCTATTGCTACTGAAAATGCATACAATACTATAGTGATTCAAATTCTCTGGGAATTACTGATGAAAATCTTGGCTAAGGCTGTCCACGACTCCTCTGTGTATGCGCGCTTGCGTGCAGGCAGCGTGGGTGGTCGATGAGGCTGGTTATTGACGAGTTCGCTCATTCAACTTTTCGTTTGCGACGACCTTTTTTGAAGAATTATCTGATTTTTGGATTAGTTCCGCTTTCTTCTAGTGGTTTTTGATGAACTTGACTGAATCTTCAGCGCCAGATGCTGGTTTGTACAAGTTATGGTCATGATTTGTGCATTGTATACTTCATCTCGAATTATTTACTTTTCCTGTTTTCTTTTTCTATTTTGAGATGAATAGAGAAAGATAAAGGACATAGATTTCGGCGTTTATCGATCCTTTTCTAAGACGCGCCACGCATTCCACTTCCCCTCTGAATCGTAATCTAATATTGGCTGCGATTTGGCTATTGTAATAAGTTTTCGGGGCAAACCCATGTACACGTCAGTCTTCCAATTCCTCATTGCAAGGTTTAATTGGCCGGGTACGATCTGCGATTTGATTTCAGGACTTTGCGCATGGTAATGTTTTAATCATCTGAAAGGGCGGAAGATGCATAGCGACACTGCCGCTAAACATCTTCCGCCCTTTCAGATGACTGTCAGCGTTTATTTGTTATTTTTTTTTTCGCTTTCCACCTGTCTTTGCTTATTTATTCATCCATGTATTGCGCATGGACTGCTACGTTAGAATCATCTGTTATAGGCAGGCAGTAACTTTGAAGTCATTTTGTATTGTATTCTGCTGACGAAATTCACATACATAAATTTAATTGAAGAGGGAATCATGATCCCTGGACGGAAGAGGCTTGCACTTGAGGAACTCCCTATAGAGAAAGCTGTAGAAAGCTTCCCATACCGTTGGTAATCTCACCAACTCTAGTTTCCTTTTCTTTATTTGATGCCATACTTGTAAGAGGGACGTATAATAAATTATGTAAAAAAAAGGTGAGAAGATCTTCACAAATTATTCACCGCATTCAGTCGACTGCCAATCCCAACTTTCAAAGCCGAGGTAATTCATTTTGAGGCGAAAGAAGATGAATCAGTAGGAGAAGGATTTCCTAGCTGAGTAAAATAGTAAAATCTATTTTCATGATCCGTTTGAGAAGGGTTGGCGGCTGAAACCTTGCTGAGTGCTTATTTCTTCTGAGAAAGATTGGCAATGAATCAGCGATGTAATTCTTGAACGGCAAACGCGTTCCTGTAAGCTCAAAGGAGCCCAATCGGAGGTAGTTTTCGCGATCAATGGACATGGTTATACCGCTTGATGAACGTGGTTATACCGCTTGAAAATGAAAGCGGCGGTGCGAAATGGTCCACCCTTGAAGGAAAAAAGGGAAAAATCGCCAACGTCCTTCAATATTGAAGACCTTCTCTCGATAGCGAACTCAATTCGCAAGGTCTGACGTCGGCCCAAGAGACACTGCGCGTGGAAGCGGGAGAACAGGCCACGAAACTAAAGAGCATAGCAGACGAGCGAAGCACAGACGCTCCGTGTAGACTATTGCATCGGGGCGAAGGGCGGTCATGACAAAACTTTCTGCCCTTTTCGCGAAGTTACAAGCCATGAGACGGCGCGGCTTCGGAAAGCTATGTGCTACTCACGAAAGGATGAATTCACCTGGCTTCCATGAGAATGAGGTCGGCAGTTTAAGAATCACTGACGTTGTTGTGCTAACGTTTATAGCCATCCGAAACAAATGGATCAAAGAAGAGGGCTTGGCTCGAAAAATGAGGTCCGGGTACGGTTCCCGCTTGGGCGAAGAGTTTTGGTCGCAACACAGCATTCTTGCGAACTTCTGCAAGGCGAACGTCGGCAGAAAATAGCCGTTAGCAATGGAAAACAAGCCAACGAATACTCTCTACGATTACTATTAAGGATTAGTCGGTAAGCGTCTCCTCCCACGCCAACCCATTTTACTCGCAATTTTATCTTTTCAATCGAGAGGGCTTCATGTAAATTGTGGGAAGTAATCTCGTCACTGACAATGTTAAATATTATGTGGTATTCATGTTTGTGTTGTGCTACTTATGCTCCATCTTTTTATCTGTCCTAAGAAGGCTAAGCGTTGACACTAGCACTTCTTGTTTACTATTGTGAATACAAGTGACGTATTTTGTACAGGTTGTGCCATTTTTTGGTTTACCGAGTAATCAGGAATGCGGGGAGTGGAACACAAACGGTTGCTGTTTCATGAAATCCTGATTCTGTTACTTCCTTTTGCACAGATAACAGAACTTGCGTTGACGTAGTCAACTGTTGCTGGCACGAGATGGTGTTCACCTCTCTAAAAGTCATACAGTATAGGGGGGAGGTGAATATCAGTGGAAAAAGATCGGAACTGCTGCTTACTTCTGTGGCCATATTTCACGAAATTAATTGACCGATCTGTACCGGTTCATGTATCATAGACATTGTTGGTAAGTGCAAATCACCATCTGGCTTATATTATCGAATAAGGTGTCTGAACAATATGTCGAAGTGTTCGTAGCGCCAGTAAGTTGTTGTCAACCGGCGAAAGCTGCTTATTCTTTTCACAGCTGGATAAGGACGGAAGGATAAAGAACCTTCCTTGAATTAACCGTTGATTAACTCCTTCGTAATCTCCTTCGTAATCCTCCAACAACTCCACTTCTGTTTATTGCTAAGGTATTTGAATGTATACTTGGCTTGTTTGTTGTGGACAGCCAGTGCTTATGTCTATATTCATTTCCTCAACACAATCAACAGACAACTTGATCACAATAAATTGGTGCAGATTGCGAGAGAGGGAATTAATTTGAACGAATCCCGTCTTGATTTGGAGATGTTCTTTTAATACTCCATTTCTATTACTATTAAGCCGTGATTCCACTTACCCCATTCAAATGCTATTTTTTTTGCTGCATGGTGACAGCTAGCTTTCATGAAACTAGTTGAGATCGGTGCGGCTAGAAGGTGATCATTAAGTTATTTTCTTATTTTGCTTCTGATTTTGGCTATAAAGGCACTATTTGCCACTGTTGGTTATCTTACCGAGACGCATCTGATCTTTTTTCGCGAATTATGCGATGGACTGGAGGGGGGAGGGGGCACAATCAAGTAAGGTCCCCGTTAGTAAGAACACAGGTCAGAGCTAATTATTTTGCTGTCAGAGTGCTACCTTTGTTGATCAAAATTTTTGATGAGGATATTCTGCGTTGTCTGTCGGGGTTTTCCGTCTTAGAGCCATAAATTTACTCAATGCAGAGGTTTCTTGAAATCTGAATTGATACGATTGATTGCCTTGAATAATTTTTTATTGTCATTTACCAATTTCTTTCTACAGTTGTTTTAACTCTGCACTTTCTGAACTGTTGTTTTCCTAGCCAAATTGATTGTAATGTTTTCGGTTTTTTTTGTTGGTATCGATAGTTCACCACGCAGTTATACTGCGTCCAAATAAATAAATAAATGATTATCCGAAAACATAGGAGCTAAATTTAATAGTTAATGTTCAGTTTTTTTTCGCCGATTCGGCGACTTCTCTCGGGCGGATGTGGGCCAACTGATACTTACCGGCTTCAAACATCACAATATCGCCAACTGCGTTTTTGTAGAGCTCTTGAAGCGTTTTAATTGTGAGGGTATTGCAATAAATTTTCGCCATTTCATTGTTCTGACCCCAAAACTCGAAAGAATTTCGCCGAACTCTGCTTTTAAGCTATTCTGGTGTTCCGATGTCGGATCAGTTTCTGTCTCGGCGTAGGAACACTGATGCAAATTAGCGCTAATTTGATGCAGCTTTTGTTTTCATGAAATCCGCATAGAGGTGTTTCGGTGACCTGATAACTCCCATGGTACTTGTTTTTGGTTGCCTTCAGTTTTGTTGCCAGCTTGCACTCGCACAATGAGATTGCTACGAAGCCTAAGCCTTGGCGAGGGGGTGCTCCGGGATGAGTAAGCCGCTTAGCATCAGCAGAGACTTTATACTATCGTGCCCCTCAGCGGCGGGGGGAGGAAGATGCCGTCAACTTTCTTGTTTTCAGGCCAGAACTGTCACATGAAATGACGTGCAAAGCATGCATGTCTGTAATAGTAAAAGTGTGTTGAGGAAAAGGCTATTTTAAGAAACATGAGTTTTGGAGGATTGCTTTCTACCATTGGAAGGAACGATGGTGCAGCTCCAGGGAGACTAGAAACGGGCCGAGTCTCTAGAAGGGCTCCCATTGGACCCTCGACCACCACCACCTCGATCAACACACCACCACATCTGAAAGGATACCCCACCATCTACCACTTTCTCCGATTTTGGCATGACGACACACTTCTACTCTGTTTCAGAAAATAAGAAAATTTAAAACTGCACTAAAGCAGAAGGGGTGGGGATAGTGATTTGGCACATACCGAATCTTGCACGTGAACAGTAGGTGACTCGGCAGAGCCTAGGAAGTTCGCATTAGTGCCGCGATTAGGAATGAGACATTCATTTTGGTGTCAGCTTGGCGCCATGTTGTTGTCGTATGGTGCTTAAACTGACGCTAAGTGGGTGGAGCGCCGAAAATAGATTTTAAGCCTAAAGGAAAGAGTTTGAGGCGTCAAATGGCACCAGCGCAAAAGTGGACGCCCGTGATCAAGCGGTTAATCTCTGCGGGTGAATTTCCAGCGGAAGTTTAATCGTTTCCTGCCTTACTTCCTTTGTGGGGCTGTGCAATACGTTAACGACATCGCGTGTTCTGAATTTTTCTGCGATTCTGCCAGCGCGCCGGCCTCACCTTACATACACACATTTATTTTGGTAGTGAGTGCACAAAACATGAAAATCACGAAATAATCCCAGCAAATTTTAGACCTGTTTTTGTTTGATAACTGCTGTTTTATGCCGCAGTTCGCGTTCCGAAAGTTATCACAAGATGCTGAGTTATGGGCAAAACTTTCGCCCTGGTTGGGCTTGTGATAATCCTAGTAATGTTGAAATCATGGCGGTTATCTATAACAGAATACAGGAGGGAGGAGGGGGGGGGACCAATAGAAGTTATTCCCCTCCACATTTGAGACGGAATTCAATACTTTATGCTGAACTTAGACCTAATGATCCCAACTGAAAATTGTAGAGAACATTCCATTTCATCAAAAAAAACTTTATTAGCTTTATTAGCTTTCTACCCCGTCGACATCGGAAGAATTCACCACGGGAGTTTGAACTCAACGAGTTCTCGACGCATCGTGGACGTGAGAAGTAGCCCTTGTTGACCCATCCCCTGCATAACCGTAGAATTTTGTCCGCAACAGTCACGTCATAAGTACTTCTACCCTGGTTGTTTCATATGGACACGTATTTTGCCATCTGTAGAGTTGTTGACTTTTCTATGCACTTATCAGTGAGAATCCTTCTATTATATAAACCGCAAACTTGGTGTGTCGGTTCGTATGTATGTGTCTGTATGTATGTATGTTTGTACAGTCTATATCCGTGAGACAGGGTAGGCGGGGCTATGTACGTGATTGCGGACCACACAAATGTGATAGTTGTCGGGAAAAGCTGCTTCCATCACACACTGCTGGATATCAGCGAAGAATGCTGGCAACAACTTATCCACGCAACTTCTATCAAGTGCGTCAGCAGCCACGTCACTTCCGCTTACACGCCTACCCTGAGTCTGGGATATGGACTGTAAGTATGTCCGTCTGTCCGTGCGCAATGAAGTGATAAGGAAGCTCATGGAATGAACAAACCGCTAACGAAATTGGGTAGCTCGCAAGGCTTTAGCTATGAATATTTTGCAATGGCATAATTGTGATAGCATCCCATCGGCTATATAAACACCTTCTGAGCACATTCTCGGTCATTCCAAATGGTGCTGCAGTGGCAGCTGGAGGGCAGTGGAGAAAGGAGGAGAGGCTTGGGGGAGGGGCAGGGAAAGAGAGAAGAAAAAACATCCCCAATAGAGCCATTGTACAATTGAGTATCGAGGTGCTATTAATACAATGGATGGCGCTCATGTCCTTACCAGGAAAGCCTTCTAGGTCATGGAGCGCTTTTTCGAAACGGTGTGTTGCATGCTATAGGGGTAAGTGCGTGGAGCATGAAACTGATAATCATTTTTTCTGAGCGGCCCTGAGATGGCCAGAAAAAGGGGAGAAATTTTTCTCTTGCAGTTAGAATTTTTGTATTTTCAGCAGACTTTCAGCATTTGTAGCGGTGAAGGGTTGCATAATGTAAGCATTTTGGACAATGAATAAGATTAGGCTATATCAGCCCAAGAAAGTATAAAGCAGAGAAATGCAAAAATTTGTCTTCAGTGGGGATCGATCCACAAGCCATGGTTTCGACATGTTTTTAGCATTCCAAAAGTCGCTCAGAAAAAATTGTTCTCAGTTTAATGCCCCCCCCCCCCCCCCCCC
>KZ345068.1:110873-136181 GCA_002352805.1 Teladorsagia circumcincta | reverse complement strand
CTGATACAGGAACAATTGAAGACCAAGGCATTCAATAAAAAAAATAAACGTAGCTTATTTTATGGCTTTCCTTGCCTGCCCTTTTTCTCCCTCAATCGGGAAGTTATTTCATTGCGATTGAAACCAATTAATTTTCCTGCAGTGCCCTTAAATTCAGTTTTTTTCTCATCGTGCGTTCAGATTTTCATGGCGCTACGTTTATTTTTTTTATTGAATGCCTTGGTCTTCAATTGTTCCTGTATCAGTGAAGCACTGTCTCCTTACTTTGTTATCAGTTTCTCGTTTGGGGCCTCGGTAAATGTCAAATTTCAAAAACCCTCTGAAGTTTTCTTCTCGTTCGTAATGTGCCCCTTAATGGAATGGGCGATTATCAACGATTTGTATCAAATCGGAATGTTTTAGTATTATGATTCTGTCTACCTTCGATCTAATCGGGTTGCTGTGAGGGGAAGAAGAAGCTGTGGATTTCCACGCGTCACTGATTTTATGCTTTCATCCGCGTGGAATCTAACGGGTCATATTACAGTTACTCCTTGGTTCACAAAAGATTATGATTTGTCAGTTTCGATCTTGATTTTTCTATTTACCTCAATTTCTACTTGACTATGAAGCTTTAAATTTTTTATAGAAGTTTTGAATTTTTGATACCGAAAACCTTAGTGCTACCAACATTTTTGCTATTTTACACTGCTATTTGGCTACCTCGTAAGCTCAGAAGTTCTTCGATATCTCTCCTCAACTCTATCAAAGATACCATATTTCATCGTTTTCAATACGGCTCTTCTCCGACTCAGTTGCCTTCTGCCGTAGAGTTTATGCGACTTCGACCTCCTGCTGTAACCTAGTTTATTCATTGGAAGCAGTGTGCAGTGCTTTGTGTCTGTCTATTTTGTGCCATATGGGAAGTTATCGAGGTTTCCATGCGTTCTCACTAGTTGCCCGATCGATGTCAGTGTTTTGTAGTGGCTACACGCCATATCAATCGCTGACACTCAAAGAGATTAGCGAAAGGTCCTTTCTTTCTGCTAAATGTCTTTGAAGACAATGCTTCGTTTGCCTTGGCAAGCATGGAGTATTGGTTCATTATCGTGAAATTAGAGGTTTAGCGATGAACAAGCTTGTTTATAGTCTCTTAAAATATTTTTTGTTTCAATTTTTGGCTCCTACGTTTTATTTTTCCCCATTTGGATTGAGAAATGATTTCAAAAATGATAAATAATGATGCTGCTAAAACAAAATGATAATGATAAATGATTGATGATTGATAATCTTTACAAATCATACATTTCTCATCTGTCTATTGTACAGGACACTTCTTTCTTAAAGGAGGTCTTCACCGAGTGTTCTGCATTCAGTTCTTTTCATAATTTTACTTCTTGATATCTGCGAAATCACTTTTCCGGACTTTTATTGAACAACAGTTCCTTCATAAATGTGGAGTTCGAAACTGATTCCTGAACAGATTTATTCTATACTTGCCGAACGCCTATATAGCCACATTAGAAAAGGTTGATTGCCATTAATCTCAGCCTAGTACGTAATATCTTTGTTCGAATGGTGTTACGATTTTCCTGAGTTTCGCTAAGCTTTAGCTGTTGATTGTTGAGCTCTTACATCGTAAGCAGGTCTCACTGCTCGCAAATGGCATCTGTCGTCTTCCCGGTAGTAGGCGGCCATTTCAGTCCTTACCAGGAAGGTCATCAGGTCGTGCTCAGCTTTTTGAAAACAATTTTTCCCATAATCTAACGGAAGTACGTGGACTACAGAAAGATGGTCCATTGTTCCTGAGCGGCCCTTTGAGTGTCAAAATGGGTGAGGGAATCTCAAATGGGACATCATTTTGGCACAAGTTTCAGTAAAAAAACTTCTTCAGAGCCGTAACGCAGTCCGTTTGCTGAGACCACTAGACAGACCAGCAGTGAGACGATTGGACTGTTCGTGATTTGGAATCATTCAGGTCCGGTTGCCTCACTGCTGATCTGCACTGCAAAGATTTCCGCCGAAACGCTACCCCAACAGAGGTTATTTATCAACCTCGTGAAGAGTAAAGAAGATATCAACAGCGCCACCATGTCAGGTTCATCAAAAGCCGCACGTTGAGACCTATACAAAAAGTTATTGCAGTAATTTTCTCGCTGAGATTGGTTATCCAAACAATTGAAGCGCGGCCAGGGTCAACCGTCCGTTGGACAAAGTCCAACGAGGGGGGTCGTATTCGGCCGACCGGAAGGGGGGAGTCGTATTCGCAAAGTTCAACGTCGCAATACGTAGGTAAGACAATCGAGTGTTTCTTCAACTACTATCCACAAACGAGTGCATGGCGCACCTCAAAGCAGACGAATTCACTGCGGAAGTGTCCATAATTGACCGCCTAGGCACGCAAATATGCTCTCGAGGAGATCCAGTGTACTCAAAGAGGACCTGAGTCACTAAAAAGCATGACCATTACGAGAGATTGACTACTAAGGGCTTATAAGGAAACTTTTTAAAAAAAATATTCAATTTTCTGTGACTTCCTAAAAAGAGTTCAATATCCATCATGAAGCACAAAGCTTGTGCAATGTAATGTTATCACTATTCCCCATAGAATTGAATTGGAAGGGAGCTGTAATTGTTTGAGTGTTGAAAACTCATGTTTTCAGAGAAGTCGCTCCGAAAATCAATGAAAAAAATTTTGTCCAACGGGGCTATTTTTTGAGCAACTCATTTTGAAAACAAAATAAGATACTCCTTAGGAAGCGCTAACCTTCTAGTTTCTTACAGGGAAAAAAGAATTGCAGAGAGTTCATTATGAAGAAAGTTATAAGAGTTTGAAGCCAGAAAACCAGCGCTCCGCGAAAAATTTGTCCGCGATACACCTAAAATTGTCCAACGGAGCGATTTTTTGACTCCATCAATTTTGAAAAGAGTTCAGGTATTCATTAGAAAGCTCTAATCTTCTAGTTTATCCCAGGGGGACAATAATTGCCAAAAGTTCATTCTTAAGAAAGTTATAGCCTTTGAAAGCCAAAAAACCCGGTCTTGAAAGAAAAATTGTCCAACGGGGCGATTTCTTGAAAGAAACAGACTTTGCAAAAGTTAGAGCATGTTTTAGAAAGAAAACGATCCGTACTCTAAAAATTTTCTAGCCACTTCTCACAATCTCTGATTTGAAGAAAATTACATCCTTTTAAAGAAAAAAGTAGACATTTATGTGAATTCCGTATTCTCGACCCCATAGCTCACAGCGATTTGAAGTTAGTGCACAAAAATAAAGGTTTTTCGAAAGCAGGTGTCTCGTAGATTATAAATCTATTTTGAAATTCGAAAAATATTGCGAATTAACTGAATTACAATTATTTGAAGATAAGCAGCCCGCCTCAGCCTTTCTGCGTTGCTTCGAGTGCGCGCGAAAATGCAAACTCACGCTCCAATGCTAAATTCGGTTCTTCGCGGGAGTGCTCCTCACGAGTAGCTGAATTGTGATGTCGGGTCGGGGTGGGGGGTCGTAGCGAGGCCCTTCAGAAGGGGGGGGGGTCGTAAAATTTTGGAAAATTGTCCAACGTGACCGTTGACCCTGAGCGCGGCTATGACTGCATAGTTGCGAGGAGTGGAGAGCAACGAGTGGAAAACTGTTGTGGGAGTCTCATTCAACAACGAGTATGCAGTTTTGAGGCAGCCTCACAATTGTTGAGGGAATAAAATTGATGTGAGGCTGTGCGCAGCAGATGTTCTTTTCCTTCTCAAATTTGCCGTAGGATGGATTGCGTCATAGAAGCTTAGTAAAAAAACTGAATGGAGCCCGTGTTTTGCCTAAATATCGCTGTTCCAGCCAGACAGTTGCAGTTAGGTTGCGTGAAGGAGAGACTGAAGGTGAGGAATAGTAACTAGGTTCATGAACCATATTGTGCTGTTCTGGAGATGCTTCTGGAGATATCCTGGGGATGTGAAGTTATTAAGGAAGTGTCACATTGAAATTCAACAGCTTTTTTTTAAATCTGTTATGCGCTTCAATAAAATTAAAACATCCTTACAGTAGTGCTTCAGGCTTGGAAATCGTAGTGACGTGTTCAATTTCGTGTATTTATTGCGGCAAACTTAACCCGTTCGCGACAACGGCACCACCGGTGTCTGACGCGAAGATGCTCACTTGGGACCATTTCATCCACCTGTAGCGCTCATGGGAAAAGTTTCAGCAAAAATTGTTGATTTTCACCAGTTCACCTCTTTTCGAGAAAGAATCGCGAGGGCAATGACGTCCACCGGTAGCTGCCATTTTGCGATCGTCTCAAACGGAGCTGGTCCGAACGGGCAGATCGAAAATCCTGCGCGGTCGCGAACGGGTCAATTACTATGTTTATTCTTGATACAATCAGTGGGGGCGCCACAAATCGTCCAATTGGTCTCCTTAGTCTTCTTTTTTTTTCCAAGCCTCTATTTCGATGCATAATATTTCATTATGCCTTTTATGCTCTTCATTCTTGTTTTAAAATGTTGTTTTTCTTCAGGTGGGAGGAGGGTGGGGGGGGGGGGGGCGGAAAAAAAGGACGTTTTTTACACGTCGCACTTCAGCGATTTTCTTGTTGCAAATTTGTCTCCGTCGTTGGCGGAGTTCTCACATGAACTCATTCACATGTCTACCTCTATAAGCGGACGCTAGCTCTTTTTCACTGTCCTCACCTTCTCTAGAATATGTCGTCATCTGCAATTACCGTCAAGCTCGAAAACCCACCGTAATTGCTCAAGCTTTGGAGCTCTCACAAAGTTTCATGAAACGGTTCACTGTTAGATAGTTTTCTAGAGACATCAGCTCCTCAAAAGAACAATTTACTGCATTCTTACATGTCAACAGTAATGCTTGTAGTCTCAGATGCTACAGGGGATCCATTAAGAAGTCATTTTGCCTTTACATTTTAATGATTTTATCAAAACTCCGCGTATTTCGAACCGAATGCTTTCAACATGAAATTGAAGAACACGTTCCATTTTATGAGATAAAAGTTCTTGGTGGCCTTCTACGTGGACGATATCAGAAAAATCTGCCACTAAAACGTGATGCATGGGCCAAGCTCACCGGGGTTATCGACAATCGTGTACCACTACGGCGTCTTCTGGAACCTACTTTCAAGGGGGTTGCATATTTTGCCTTTAATATTCATGTGAGACCTCCGTAGGCTATTCAAATAAGTTGTTGAGTAATTTATGATAAATAAAAAATGGTGTATGAGTTTGAAAATTCTATTAAATGAATTGGAAAGAAAAAAGGCTTAGAGACAGACATGTCTGTTGTGAAAATGTGAACGGCAATCTCCCACAAGGTCAGCAGACCATACCTGTATAGGCTACATGATATATCATGCGACTGCTCTTAAATGCAATGTTTTTGAAGGGCAATAATCTAGCTATGTCTCAAACGGGTTAGGGTGTTTTTTGTGAGATATTCAATTGTTTCATTAACTCACTCAATCTCTACTTTTCCTTCTGTCATGCAAGTGAGTAACAGAAACGAACAATGATATTCATTCAAGTACAAGTAACTAAATTATGCATTATCTTGATAGCTGCAGATTCTCTTGAATGTCTTCGATTGCCGCTGGTTAGAGATTCGAAATGAAACTGTCAGCACAAGCTGTTTGTTCTTGATGATTCGTTTTATAGCAGTCACCGATGACTGTCAGTTCACCTAATACGGCAAGCCGGCTGACGGTTGCTGCCGATGAGCCGTCGAGCAGTCGCGGGCGTAAGCGCAAGACACCGTTGTCGTTACTGAAGAAGAAAAAGGTGATTTTTGTAATATTTTGGAAATTTTGTGAATGTTTTTTTTATCATGGCTTACACGGCACTTGTTGGCACAAATGGTATAGCTATCTATCCACTGAAAATTACCTTCGAGGGGTCATCAATAGAAAGTTTGGATGATTTCCTGAGAGACGTTTGATGGGGATCAAGGTGAGATGACAGTGTTGAATGTGAGCGGGCGACTTGGTTGCTTTGGTCCGTCGCCTCGTACGCGTCATGGGGAAGAAGTAGTGAGGTAAGCAGACCAGCCCGCTTGGCGTTTCTGCTGGGGCCGTATGCTGTAGGCTGGGGAGGGAGTAGGGTCCCCGACGGTCGTAGGACTACTTCAACTCGATCTTTTCAACCGCCTTAATTTGATGCTTACCTCAGGAGCCCTGGAGAGAGGACGGATCTGCGAGAGAAAGCAGGTCCGTCCTCTCTCCAAGGCTTAGTCTTGAGGTAAGCTAAGCAGCCCTTTTGGTGGAGCTGCTGACATAGCTGTACTTATTCCGTCACCCTCTCTCCTATCGTACCGGCCAAGTTCAAGTAGTCCGTCGACCTCGGGGATCCCATCCCCTTCCCAACGTTCAGCATACGACCCTAGCAGAAACGCCAAACGGGCTGGTTAGCTTACCTTAGAGGGGTAGTGGTTGAACCAGTCTTAATTCAGTTCTATCCTCGTTGCTCTTACAAAGGAAGAATGGTAGGTCAAAGTGGCCGTTTGAAATGAGATGTATACCACTTGATGCGCCTTTAAACGCTGATTCCAAATCTGTCCTCCGAATCTGCTGAACGATTCTCTGAACGGAGTTATGAAGCAAAACAGCGCAACGGCGTTGGGCGGGACTCACAGTTAAAACATCGTGGGATCGGTCCCTCATCGTGATTGCTGTTTTGCTTCCTTTAGAAACTCAGTTAAAAAGGCCAGCGGAAGCCGTTCAGCTGTTTCCTTGAAGAATGGAAAACAGTAACCACGATAAGGTACCGATCCTACGATGTTTTTCAGTATGGTCCCGCCAACTGCCGTTAAGCTGTTTTGCTTCATAACTGCGTTCAGAGAATCGTTCAGCAGATTCGGAAGGCAGATTTGGAATCAGTGTTCAAAGGCGCATCAACAGGGTATACATCTCATTTCAAACGGCCACTTCGACCTACCATCCTTCCCTAGCTAGCTGCAACGAGAGCACCTGAGAGCTAACGGGTGCAACCGTCGGGATGTACCTCTATCTTACCTCCTAATTTTTTTGAACTCACAAGCTCTCTGACTCGTAATTTTTTGAAGGAAGAGACTTCGGAAGATGAGAAAAATAGAATGGACATTGACGAAGCGTTTTCTGACTTGGACTGTGACTCGTCACTGCTTGACGAATCACTGTTATGCTTAGGAAGTGACGATGAGTTCGAGGTGGGTGATGGGAGATGTTTTTTGTTCACCAGCAAATATTCTCACTTTATGTAATGTCGAACGGAAGTATTTTGAGGATGAACGATTGCTGGATGAGGCGTTTTTAAAAAAATGTGGTCGAAGAGTCATGGAAGTATATTTCAACGTGATCAAGGACTATAATGATAGGATACGGAAAGAGGAAGCGGTAATGCATTTCTGTTTAGTTCTCCAAGTTCATGGTTTTCTTATCGGCAATGAGCGTTTTACCTTCCCTTATCTTTTTTTTTGAATTCAGTGGTTCATTGTGTATCGCCATAAATTGGCACTTTCAGCCCAACTTTGTTAGAATCGTCAAAAAGCTTCCACTCCGTCGATATCATACGTACGATGACTCAACCCCTACGAGGCTTAGTCTTGAGCCGGATGACTTGAGCGAATTTATCACACACTTCAAGGTAGGTTTTCGAGCATTATAAAGGTTTTTCAGACTTATATTGTTCCGTGGATTGATGTCTGTGCAGGGTAGAAACGCATGTCGTCTCCGAGGCGCTTATTTCAAGAACCAGTGTTACGTCTGAGAGCTATGTCTGGAAGACCAAAGTGTTTCAATTCAAGTATTTTTGTGAAACTTCTGTGCAGCAAACTGCGGCCAAAAGAGCTAATTAACAAAATAACCAAAAATTATTTGCCAAAGCGTTCAGCCTTGCGATTTATTGCTGATGACGACTAACCGGCTCTAGACGTTATAGGTGTGAGTGCCCAGAAGCTGTGCTAAGCATAGCATAAACGATTGGGGGCGAAACGGTGCTCCGGTAACTTAACTTGTAGCGTACTTGCCCCGATAAGCGAGGGGTGCTAGTCTCTCGCCTGAGGCGAAGGATCCATTCATAACCCAGTTTCCTTGCAAAAATGAGACATTCCGTTTGTGTGTGCACCATACCTTTTGGTGAATTTTTCATGGATCACCTTCTATCTTCTTGAAACACTCGCTGCTGCTCTATAAGCCTCAACTACGTTCTTCTCGGTAGCAAATTTTGTTGACAGACGTTGCAAGGAAGTTTACTCCTCCATTTTTTCATTTACCCCAAAAATTCAAGTAAAAGTGCCCAAATATTGTAAACGGCCCAGTCCGTGCTCTGAATTACCTTTCGTATATAACACCTAAACGATGACAGCTCATGCCTACATCGAAAACTTGTGATGGCAGCACCTTTTATGCGGGTGGAATTTGTAGAATTATTGTCAGAACGCTTGAAGTACCTATCATTCGCTATTTTAGATCACCGACTGTAGAAATATGAATGCACAGCGATGTGGTGTTCGTTTTCTACCAGCGCTTGAACTTCGACCAAGAACGGCGTATTGGGTCCATACCGAGTGCAATATCAGGGTAGGCTGATTCTGATCTCCCAAAGAAGGATAATCCCAAGATTGATGTGTCTACTAGGAGATTGCCTGTAATCTTCGGATTAACTATCGTTGGAATTCGCTTTTCCAACGTCACCGAGACGTTTCAATACTACCAGTCGAAACAGCTTTTGCTTTGCAGGCGGATGAAGAACACCGACTTTCTCACATTCCTTTCGTTAGTGAAGACCATGATGACAAACAATTTTGTGCTGAGCTGAGGAAGTTATATGACGAGGTGAGTTGATTACCAATAGAGAAAAATGGTCCTAATCAAAAAGTGAAGTCATACTAAAGTGGAATTCTATAAATGATGTTTCAGGGTATTCATGGAGCAGACAGAGGGTGTGACAAGTATATCAATGACTATATTATGTTCTACATGCTAGAGATTTTGAAGCAAGACTGGGAAGACCGACCAAATTCGGAGAGTCAGTCAATTTCTTTGCCATAGCCATTGCTTGCTAATTTTGTTAAAGATGGAGCCTCAGATTATTGCGGTACTTTTATCTTGTATATGTATCTATTGCAATAGCGACGAATAACGAGGCATAGCTACAGGAGCACATTTCAGAAATTATGGACCACATATATTATGCGATCTTCAAGCTGTTCCCGAACAAACTTTCTCATCGGCAACTTGTTACAGCGTAAGATTTTTGATAACTTGTCCTTCTTAAGATATTTTTTGTGCTTGACACTGAGGAGCAAATAAACGTAATTTTCTTCAGAAGGGGCGATCTCGAAGAGAGATTTGCACCGGGTCGAACGCCATCGAAAAGCACGCAAGAACTGCGGGCTAGAAGCGATCAGAACTTCCACTCTGTGAATGTGCTTTGCTGTGAGCGATGCTATCAGTACGATTGTGTGCTGCATGGTGAGTTAATTTTTGTGGCGATAGCTGTAATTCAGTTGTTCTCTTGCAATTGGTTAATGGATGACTTCTCTAATAACTTCATTTTTGAACAGTTCATTAATAGGCCCATACGACGATGAGGTGAAACCATTCAAGCGGCGCCAGGGAGAAAGGGCACCAAGACCAAAGCCGTGCGGCCCACATTGTCATCTGAATGATGCACAGAATGGCAAGCAGGTAAGCAGTTTTTATCTCTTTTCCTGCCTGGCATTTCGTTGTTTCAAAGGGCCATGTTAGAAATGGTCTTTTTACTTATTCTTACAGGTGGCGCATTCAGTTTCGTTTATAATTGTGGGTGTATTCAGGTGTCGAATGGATTATCTGATAAGAAACAGGCATCCTCCTGCCGAAGCCCCTCGTCACCTCGCAGTCGAAATCGCCAGTCAAACGGTCCTAGTGACAGCGCATCATCCAACGTTTTGAATGGGCACATTTCAAATGGAAAAGTTCCTCCGTTCGCAAACCCTACATTGATGAACATCCTCGTTGCGTTGTTGGCTGGTGAACAGACGTCCACATGTATGATCACAGCTCAAATGAATATGATATGTGAAGATATTGGAGTGCCGCCGCGAACATGCAGCGAGGTAGTTTTTTCATTCGGTCGTTTTTATTTTTTATTGCTACTTACTCTTCGCTTGTTTCCGATTTTATTAGTATTTGGTATGTAGAGAAGAGCGTAAAGAGAGAGCATAGGAATGAAGCATGGTAGAAATGTGGGATGTTACCGTCTTCATTTGCAGTTTATTGTGGTGGTACCATTAAAAAAATTAGGTAACAATTGAAATTCATCCTTTAAATGTAATGGGTGCTTTTCTTGCAAGAAAAGTGGGCATTCTGTTTTCTTTGTAAATCGTATTAGCAAACTGCTGCGAAAGTGAACGCTCTGAAATTTGTTATAGCGATGGGGAATGAATAGGTTTTCACTTCGTGATCGTTAGAGGATGAATTATTGCCATGTCCTATGACCTAATTGCTTAGCTTTGATGGTTGACTATGAGTGACGGTGCTTTTCAACTGCTGACTTGAAAGCAACTATTCATCGTTATTGTTTTAGATTCATCGCTTGGCCTCACAACTGGCCCAAGCGAATCCCAGCCTCACACCTGAACATAAGAAAGTGTACGTTACCATCTCTCTCGTTAGTTTTTATTATGTAGTGTTGTTTATTTCTAGCTCCATGAAAGACAAGCATAGATCATTCCGATCATTCACGTGGGCCGATGGGAAAGGACAGGTGGATGATTCATTTGATTTTTCATTTTATAGTAAATGTTTTCAATGATACCCGCTCTCAGGTCGAAAATAAGGAACGGATGGTTCCCTGCTCCCACCCCGGTCACTGTGATGGAAATTCCCAGTGTGTTTGTTCGTCAGCTAGCGGAATCTGCAGCAAATTTTGTGGGTGCCCTCCGGATTGTCGAATGCGGTTCCCTGGGTGTCGATGTGCACCAGGTACTGTTCTTATCATGTTTATAAGCTCATGCTGTAGAATTGCATCTTTTTTTTTAGTATTTTCTCGATAATACAGGTTTCTTAGCAATGTTTATTTTTTGTTTACTATGTTTTATTCAATATTTTTTGGTAAATAGCTTTCTGTCAGGAGCTTAACTAGACGTCAATTTTTTATTCACTAATTTTTCTGGTAAATTGCTTCCTGCCTCAAGCTTTTCTAGACTTCAGAAATTTCCTTCTCCAGTTTTTATTCTTTAATGCTTTTGGATAGATTATCAGTAGACTCGGTGTCCTCGTTTACTTCTATGTGTCCCGTATGATCAAATGGTTCAGGCAATTGTCGAACGAAGCAATGCCAGTGTTACTTTGCCAGGTGGGAATGCGATCCAGATCTGTGCAAATCCTGCAAATGTGGTGAGTGTTCAATCTATCTAATTAATAGGTGATCGTGAAATAATCGTAGAGATCTCGTAGACACCTGCTGGAAGTGAATTCACTGACGCGCACATAGGCTTCAGAAGTGCGAGCCTAAAACCCTCAAGAAATGTTTGTCATATCAACAACGCCCACTATTTATCCCTTACTCGGCACCACATTCGTTTGCCGCCGACACGTCTGACGCAAGCTATTTACAAACAGTTCTCGACAAACGGATGTGATGAAATGGGTTTGCATGCTCAATTTCCTCTTTCTAGATGATCTATCCATGGATGGCGAAAAATGCCGAAATGTTCCGCTTCAGCGTGGCCACCAGAAGCTCCTCAAAGTAACTGAAACACTTTTTGCAATTTCTTTAGTGGAGATACACCTTTATTTGTTCAGGTTGGCATATCAGGAATCGCTGGGTGGGGTTGCTTTATACAAGAGACTGCTGATAAGGTTCGTATGAATGCGTCAGCAATATGTAGTTTTCTAGTTCATTAGTAGTTGTTTCTGATCTTCTTCAAATTGTACCTCTTTAGGGCGATTTGATTGCGGAGTATACTGGTGAAGTAATATCGAAATGGGAGTCTGAACGACGTGGTTTGATCTATGACAAGTTCTGCACCAGTTACATATTCGGTAAGTGCATAAATAATATGACGCGATTGTTAATCTCCATCTGTGAGAGTTTTATTATTCCGTAAATCAACAATACAGAGTAAATTAGTACTCAAATTTGTAAAACGCTACTTTCATAGGCATGAACAACGACCAGTTTATCGACGCTACTCGTGTGGGCAATCTTATCCGTTTTGCTAACCATTCTAACAACAATCCTAATTGCTCATCCGAGGTTGGTAACTTTTTTTCCGAGGTATTGCTTATTTTTTGTGAACCGTTGTTATGCCGAATTTCAGATAAAAATTGTAAATGGCGAGCACCGAATCGGCGTGTATGCTAGTCGTCATATTGTGTTCGGTGAAGAATTACTGTTTGATTATAATTACGGTCAAACATGGAACAAATTCGTGCCCATCGAGAAAAGTATCAAGTGAGATTTGTTAATGTTACTATTTTTTTCAATATTATGGTTCTTCACTTGATAGTATTGTTTGAAATCCGGCAAATTTGCGTGGAAGGTTAGATAGATGTCAGAGTTTGCCCGCGGGAGTCGCCAACACGGACGCAGCAAAAACGCTATCGAAAAAAGCGCCCATTGCAAGGAAACACTATTCGAGAAGAAACTCACTGTCTGGCGTCGGCTGAATGAATCAAGAGTTAACATATGAAGGATCAACGTATTGCGTTTCCTCTCGGCTCACGTTTCGCTGTGTACACGTTGTTGACTTACTCACGTGGTTGACTTGGATATCTCAGTCTATCTGGAAGGAGCAGTTCTTTCTGGTTGCCCTTTCATTCTCGCTTTGGCTCGTTCTCTTGAGAGGAGGCATTTAGCGCCTTTGCTGCTGCTGCAAAGCAAGAATTTTAGATCAATTTCGCGGGGTAATACGGTTTATAATGAAGATGTAGATGGAGAGTTGACTGTTACTGAAAAAAGGCGATGAAAAACGCCGGTTAAGCCTTAAAGCAGTCCTCCCCCTTGGAATGAAGGAAGGGGCGGGCCGGACGAGCTGTCCGGACTGGCTTGCTTCGCCGGCAATTATTGCTGGCTCTTGTCAGCAAAAAATGCTGCTGCAGTCGCACTTGCACCATTATAGTTAGCGACATATGCATCGGTACAAGCAAAGAAATAGAATAATTGAATGGGTTAAGTGAGTAAAACCTATCAAAATGACGCAGCATTAATTTTGAAACGCAGTCCTTTACAAGCAATCGCGCAAGGACCCATGTCTAACATGCGATCTCCACGGCTGGCAAAGGGCGCCGCTCGCAAAATCGGTCAGTCCAGTCCATTTTGAGAGCGTTCTTCTCCTTTCTAGCGACTTTTCCAAGTGGGTTTGTTGTTCAGTGTCTCTTCATGTGTTGGCATAGATGGCACCGGGTGCGCCTTAATTGGGTATAGCCGGATGGTAGGTGAGTGTATCACAACCAATCTGATTCCTTAACTTTTAGAGCGCAAGCAAACCGAAGCACTCCTGACAGTGATAGTAGTCGAACTGGTGGACTACAGAACAAGCCAGACAAGCTAAGACGGACGGTGCTGAAGAAATCTGTGAAAACAGATTTAAAGACATCCGATGCCATTGTCCTGAAGAAGGAAACAACGAAGTCCCATGACGACTCGCTGTCATCTGCAAAATCGTCAAAGCAACGAGGACGGTCGCAAAAAAAGACATGAGCGAAGTTGCAGACAGTTGGAGTCACTTGATTACTTTTCTAATGGTGGAATTACCTGTGAATCGCTTTTGTTTTTAGATTTAAATGTGTTTTCTAGTATCACTTAGTATATGTAATCCTTTATCACTGCCGAAATTACAAATCTCGTGCTTGATAGGTTCGTCGTTAGACGACGTCAATCATACGTGTCATGTACATGTCTTTTTGCCAGTGCTACGGCAATTGCGTGGTATTTCGCTGAGCGATCGGTTACCGTTCAAGCAGAGGCAATCAAAAAATGATCTTCCCATGCCATATTTATGAGCTACTTTCTTGTTGTTGATATGCATCATGATGTTGTCCATATTAATCATTTTCTATGCAGCGTATTTTCCCCACAGTAACCCAGAAAGAAAGCGATCGGCTTCAGAGGTTTTGTAAGTGGTATGTGACTGCGACCTCTGTTCCGGATTTTGGCGATTGCTATACTTTTGAATTTATTGATTTGCTATTGATATGGTAATTATTTTGGTGTTACACACTTATGAGCCGATTATTGCATCGTTACCTAGTGAGAGTGGACTTGGTCTTTTATTCATTTTTAGTTAACGCATGCATGTGTGAGTGGTGTCTGCTTCGAGGTGGTTTCTATTTTCGTTTTTCTCAAAAAATAAACAGTATTTATGTAGTTGTGTTCAGAAAAGAGGGTTGCCCGAAAGCTAGTCTCAGGATGTATGGTTGTCAGGTAATTATTAGAGAGTATATCTGGTTGTCACTCTTCAGAGGTTTTCCTGGTGTGTAACTGATAGTCACCGCGCGACGTCGCGTCATTTTCAAATAACATCACGTGTGCGACTAGTGCGTCACGTGTTCTGCGTGTAGTACGCAAAGAGTTTTTAACATATAATATGTTACCGCGGAAATACCATAAGGGCGTGGCATGGCGAACAAGGGTTACCCGAGTGGATGGGATTGTAAGCGATGCGATGTCACGCGGTGCGCTCTTGCTACACGGTCGTATGCTTGATAAGTCTAGAGAAGAAATGGGATACTGAAAATCAAGCTGCAAACATTTGGAAGAATGTTGAAAGTAACAGTAACTAAAATGAAAGACGTTACACGTTCTTTCACACTGGGATCATATCTGGCGTGACCGAAGGGTAGCACGAGAATACGGTAGTACCCTTCGCAATTCATTCTATAATATTAGGTTGGTGCAAAAGTCTTGGGACACAATTTTACATGGATCGTCGTTTCTGTTTAATAACCTTTGCCACTCTCATGACTTCACCATATTCTAGAACAATCTCAGAATTACCGCTAGCCCTATTCATTATAAATAGATCCCCGTGCACTTCTGCTATAAACCATGTCGCAAAGTCCATTGTCAAGAAGTCAACTTTGAGCAATCGTCTTCAACGAATGGCGCCGCGTTTCCAGTGCTCGCTCAGCTGCCTCCACTATCAACACTGCCTTCGGAGAAAATCTCATCAGCCATGCGAAGGTTAGTCGTTCGGTCGCTCGCTTTCAATTTGGAGATACAATGCTTGAGGACGATTCTCACCCCGGGCGGCCAGTTGTTATCGAAGACGACCGACTTCTCAACGAAGTGAAGAAGATGCCGGAGGCCGTGAGCTGGGAATTGGCAGAGCTTCTCGAGTGCGATTATAGCAACGTAGTTCGACACCTTCACGAGCACGGTACAGGAAAGTTTTCGCTAGATGGATTCCGCACCAACTGACCGATGATTGAGTCACACCTGCGTCTCAATCGGCCAGTCGCTCCCCCTTACTCCCAATCGGGAGGAGTTCCTGCACGATCTGGTGACCGGGAATGAGAGCTGGATCTTCCACGACAACAAGAAGAGGGTCGCTGTCTGGCTCTCGAACTTAGGGGATCTACCCGTGCAACCCGAACTAGTGCAGCGCTCGAGAAAAATTTTGCTGTGCTGCTGCTGGGACTCGAGAAGAATGCTATATTACGAGTTGCTCTCTCAAGGCCAGAGTGTCATGGCTACTATTTACAGTCGCCAGCTCCAGGAACTCGCTCATGTAATCAGAGAAAAGCGACCGAGAAGGGTTTCTGTCCATCTTCTGTATGATAGTGCTTGACCTCACGTGGCAAAGATCCGCAGTCCAGGCTACAGAAGATCGGCTGGAGTACGGTCCCCCACCCTCCCTATTCCACTGACCTAGCCCCCTCTAACCATCACCTTTTCAGACACCTCAAGCAATTCCTGGTCAAGAAAAAGTTCGCCTCTTTCGGAGACCTCAAAAATACTGTGGCTGACTTCTTCGACTCACAGCCCTCTTCTTTCTGGGAGAAGGGAATAGCCGACTTGCCTGCTCGTTGCATGAATGTCATAGCTAGTGATCGTGCTTATAAAGTTTATTAAGTCAGAATTTGAATTGTAAATGATTGCGAAAGACGCATCTGAGTATCTCAAAACTTTTGCACCAACCTAATACATGTAAAATACTCGTTAAAAATGCAAATACTATCCTGTGTAGAAGCTGAATGCATGGCGTATCAGAAAGACAATGTCGAACGCTAATTGATTCATCCTTCTTCGTTTTATCCGGCTATGTTGTCTACAGGTTCTGGCTCCCAGGGAATCTGCGATAGGCCCGTTCAAGAATAAGGCCAATGTCAGACTTTGTGAATCGAGCGATTCGCCAGCGTCCGCGGTCGCGTCGCGTACACCGTATCGAGCCACTCGCTGGACATTCGCTGTACGCGACGCGGCTGCGGACGCTAGCAAATCGCTCGATTCCAAAGTCAGATTGGCCTAACAGTGGAGCGCCTTGATATTCTCACTCAAATGAGGTAAGGTGAAGATCTTGCAAGGGGATTTCAGATGATTTCAGATTTCATTGATATCGTAATCTGCCCTTGTAAATGAACGCCGTAGCGTATTGAAAAGTGCTAAAGTTGTGCGTAGTCGTTGAAATCTTCAAGACATTATCTTTCAATCTCTAAAACTGAAAATTCACGGGATACGCGCTACTACTCGCTTGGAAACAATTTTATTACCACTTCTTTATGGCGCTATTTACGATGCTGATTTATTGGTCGTTGTTTCGCGCACCTTAAGTCGTGAATGATTGGATCTCGTTGAAAGACGTGTCGCAGGTGGTGAGAAAAGTTCATTTTATCAAATATCCCAGGAATTTTTGGCGTACTTTTCGGTGAGACATTCAGTTGGTAGTTTCGGAGACAGTCTTCGCTTTCGCTTCATTTTCCTTCTCGCTTTTACCTGGTTCAGTTTCCGATGATGCTCCTTTGTATACGTCAGATGGAAGGATCGATCAAATTCATGTGATAATTCCACTTGAACATGAGAAGAGGGACGCAAAGTGGACCGAAATGGAGAAAGAAAAAGCAAATGATATCGTTGAAAACACAGAAGATACAAAGCTCTTTGCTTCACGGTGTGGGAGGTTTAAAGACGGAATTTACGATTAGAAACCAGCTCATGAGAACTAATGGTAAGGCAGAGGTATATCTGTTGGGTTGAAGAAAAATCATGAGAACCCATGGAATATGACCAGTTCTCCGTCCGTTGATTTGCGTGTAACACGACTCTTATCAGTGCTGACCTTTGCATCGCTAATGCTGTCTTTGCTAAACGATAGAGGCTCAGATGGCGAGAGAGTGGGCGTGCTGAGGCGATAGCGGTGCGGGGAGCGAAGGATGAGTCCCCGGCGCAGGACCGCCGGGAACTCATCCTCCGCTGCAGATTTCGTGTCGGCCCCCACCGTCGGGGGTCCGCCTGTCCTTCCTCTAGGTACATTCCCCTTCTTCGGCTTCCGACGTAATTGTGGAATCCTCCTTCAAGAAGCAGACGGTGAGATGCGAGATAAAGTGAATCGCGGAGAATGAAGAGGTCCGGACCTTGAGAGCATAGCACGTCAAAATCAGAATAATATGTCGAATGGTGAGCAACCACAGATCCTTCTGGGCGTAGGGTGATCCAGGTCGTGAGCGCCCAGGGTTTCAGTGGCACGTGGTGCGACCACTGCAGTAGTGCACCTAGCACCTCCATCCACAAGAGGCACTTTTTAATGAAACTGAGCGCGACCCTTTCCTTTGAGACTGAATGGGTGTAATGGGGTAAGGTAAGTAGATAGATCGTGGACTGGCGGTGTGATGGCACTGACATCTCGGGGGAGGGGAGATGGATGCATAGCGTTTCTCCGTGGAGTCAGGTCACCTCACAAAAAGACACCTCTTTTCGCTCGTACTGAGCATAAGACTAAGTCTGATTCTAATCACAGGCTGTATCATAAGCCATTGTATAGGCAAAGCCAAAGTCATAAGCTAAGCCTCAAGTACTAAGTGGGATCTCGTCACATCTCCAACTAAGCGAGCTTTTCATTATTGTGGGTTGAACTCATTGATATCGACTTCATTGGGAGGACAAACATTGACTGGTATATCAGCTGGCCCACTAAGTCACTGTGTGGGCGAGTCGCATTTAAATGCCTCTAGGATTCCGAATGGGAGCAAAAGTCGTGGCGCACTCTAAAAAAGTGATTGGTGCAGCTCGAAACTCCGAATGGTACACTCTTGTCGAGAGGAAGTAAAGGATTTGCACCACAAAGTACTTCAGCCTTACCATGGATAAAATAATATTTCCTTTATATTGATATGCCTTGGGATACTTTCCCTATTATTGGCAGAAAGCGAGCTTCCTGAGTATCGAAATGATATTTGATCCCTCCTTTGTAGTTTGGCGGGTGAACCCGCCTCAGGATTGTAACTTTTGAGATTGAAAAAGTCTGGTATCGGGTGCCTTTGCATGCTTCTCAGATAGCTTGCTAAATCTTGCTCGTGCAGTAGGTTTTGGTCGTAACATGGAACCACATCCGATCAGTGATGAGAAGGAAAGGTGAGTGAATGGTATTTTGTAGAAGTTCGAGAAACTTATAGGCAAAAATACCTTTAATTTGCGATTTTTTGGTACAGTTACAGAGGTCGAACTCCTGTAATGGATGAACGGTGCGAGGTGCCAGTGGTGTATGATTTACCGCAGTACGATGGCTACCGCGACACCTCCGCCCGGAGTACAATGACGTCACCTTGATGCTGTCGCTTATCAAATTCTGAATCGCGATACTGTGATGGATGGCCACGTGCCGCCCACATTGCTCAACCGCACCCCCTAATTTCGTGGTGTTTAGCCCGTTCATCAAACTTCACTTGTTTTTTTCTTTAGTTTACTCAGGTTTCCGTTACACTCGGAAGTTAAAAAGTTTAGGGTAAGTTAGAGCTGACCTTTCAAAATTATAAAGTGAGTCAAGCCGCTCAGCAACATATTCGAAGGGCCACCGAGAGCAGATATGAGTGTACCTGTATTTTTCAATCGGCGCCTAGCCTTTTCTTTTTGTCTTACTTTTCTTCTGCAGGCGCTTTCACTTTTATTTTATTCATTTTTCTGTTTATCTTACCAGTGACAAAATGCTCCCAAGGCTAAGCAACTAACTAACTATGTGGCTGATTAATAAATAAACTCCCGGACATGTAAATAGAAGTTTACTACGTGTTTAAGTAGAGTTATAGGAACTCGGAATCTTCAATACCCTTCGCGTTTGTCCATTGCTCTCATGGTGGCCTAAGGATTCTCCTATGAACTTTAATGAAGTTTTTGCCACTCGACACTGCTTCAAGTACTGCTTTTAGCCGTAGGCTATAGCCGATGTTAAGTGTTGGCCATTTTTCATATTGCAGCCATTCCCTGGCACTCCGCTCTTCAAGAGATGTACACATTGTCTCGAGCTCATGTCTACTGGGATTCCTGAAGTATTATAATAATGATGTTCAGTAGTGCAGAAAACTACTGAATGCTTCTTTACGGTCCTAATTTGTTCTACGAAGCTTGGGAACAAGGTTGAAATGTGGGTAAGCCCCATTTCAACCTTGTTCCCAAGTCATAGAACAATTTCGCTAATTAAAATCGTTCTACTGTTCACGGCAATTATTAGCTTTTTGAAGTGTGGTTTAGTGAACCTATTCTGATAGATTTTGCTTCACTTTGAATCCCCTGACTCCTTCGGGCTGTGTACGATTATAGTGAGGTCCAGGCAGTTGAAATTGTTTAAATAGAGTTAAAATCAATCCGTTTCCATGACTTTCTAGAAGGCAAATGTAGGGAGCACAATACCCTGTTCGGGAAGCTCACATTGCGACAGCGCGCGCGGTTCTGCAACTTAAAACAGCAACCCAATCGGGATCCGTACTTTTGCTACCAAGGGGATGAAAAGATGTGAGCCTCAGTCGAACATGAGAAGTGTCGCTGAAAATAAACAACTGGCCTTGGAAAGTCGATATAAAACTTGGCTATGTGTCAACTCGTTTGATCCGCCCGCTTGCTGACCGAGACCGTGATCTTCTGCGTGAGCTGCGCGATCGTTTTGGGGCTACAGAGATGCTTAAACTCGGTCTTTCAAACTGCCTACATTGATGCTGGCGCCTGCTTTTGATTTCTGCCTGTTCCTGAACCAAGCGTTCGCTGTTTTTGCCTCAGCTCAAAACTCTAATGTTTGCAAGCTATATGTTTATTCCCAACAATGGGAATCATTTGTAATTCTTTAGTAATAATGGTTTCTGGCAAGCAAGTTCGCACAACTCGTCCAGCCTTCCCCTTCCCTATTTTGAGTGGGAACAGATGGAGTTGTTTAAGGGCTTCATCGTCTCAGATTTTCATTGCTTCCTTTTCATTTTCGGTTAACTCGTCATCCACACTTTCATTGTCGACAGCTTTACCCTTCGGAGACTATTGAAATGCGGGAGCTGGAAGATAAATACATTCCCTTCACCGTTTCTATTTAAAAAGCTTGATGGATAATGAATTGTTTCCATTATGTCCAGAATACCAAACCAATTAACTTCTTCCATTTTTCGCAGGAGTTCCTCAGAGGTATGGAGATCTTGGGAAGCAAATACAATACTAGCAAAGGCTGGAATGCCTAATATTCGTTTCAGGCTTTAAAAGGTCTGCATGCGGTAATTTCTCTGCTTCTTATACGTTTCAGAGTTATCCATATAGTTGTGTTCAAGCATATCAGTTCTGAAATTGATCTCTTTCATGACAAAATAACATGAGACGTGTCTGGTCCCTTCACTAATCGTTCACCATTTCGAATTTTTTCTGTTGTTGCCAAGGATTCATCATGATTGTTCCAGTAGCCCTGAAATTCGGGGTAGACTAATCTCGTGCGCCCAGATTTTGAGGGTTTTGGGACGTTCCGCTTCTAAGAAGTAAACAGCCTAAAAGCGCCAATCTAAAAAGTTCAGCGGTTTCGTAAAAGACTCCTTTCATGTGTAAGGGCGCAGTTTAGCACGTTTTTCCTTGGAGGAAACGACTCTGCCGTGTACTTTTTGATGGCCATTGAGCCATTTTGAATACCGAGAACCATTTTGGTGTTTTTCTGCTGGCACACTTCTTGGTGGGACGCATGACCCATAACTGGAGTCAATTTGGTTCCTCATCTTCGGCCCAGAACGTGATCCCATATTCTCATATTTTACCAAAGATTTCTTAATAGCGCTCAAAGTTAGGGCGGCATAGCTTCGAGGGTATGAGGATATGAGGCATTTTGAAAATTGGCTGATCCTGCCCTTTCAGCTCAATCTTTCATTGTCAGCGCCACGTATTTATCTAGTTGATCTTCTATCCAAAATATTCCACATTCGTTAATTCATTAGTGCCATCTAATCATCGGTGGAAGCATGTTCAGGCAAGTCCTTTCAATATCGTTTGAACAGTGCAGAAAGGAATTTTACTGTTAATAACGATATGGGAAGAAGCGCTTCATGATCTTTGGACCGTAGCAGCATTTCAAATGCTTTTTAATCAGTATAGTAGGAGTTGAAGGGCTAGCCGATGCACATATGTACAACTGTGCATTTCTAGGCTCCCAGAAAAGTCTGTTTCCAGGGAGCCTATCGCAGAAGGATGAACTGCTATCCTACCTGGGCGATCCACATTTCTGTCCCTGAACAGAACGCGTGGTAAGCAGCGCCAATTGGCTCCACAACACTTTCGCTCCCTACCGAAAATGGTCAAAGGATCAGGGGTGAATATCGTCATTGCTTACCATGGGTACACCCGGAGGTCAAGCCAACCCGGCTTCCAACCAATTTGTCACGGCTGAAATCCTGGCGAGACATTGCATCGGCCAGTCACATTCACATACCACTACGGTACTAGATGGAAGGAGAATGCACGGCGTTTCCTTTGAAGGGATTGATTGACGCCTGATGCAAGGTTCATACATATGTGATGGCGAGCTACTCCATTTTATGTCCCCAAAAATTTTATCTCGAAGCCATAGGTGTGTACAAATGATCCACGAGCGAGCGGTGCGGGTAGATGGAAGGTCGAGTGCTGGAACTACACTGGTGTGCAAAACTTAGGGACGAAAGGATTAGGTGACATAACTTTTCAACAACTCAATGGAACTGGATGAAATTCTGCGAGCATGACGCTAAAGTCTTCCAATCATGCACTATGTACTAGACCTTTTACATCGCGCAGTACGCCTGAACCTGAAGCCAAAAGGGATCGGTCACGTGGCACGATAGGGTTGGCGGGCGATGTTTTTGATCACAGCAAGTTTTGGAGAAAACAATAGCACGGCTTCACGCGAGGAAGAATCACTGGGAAACTAAAGGAGGGAAGATGCAGTTGCAAAATCATTTATCGTGATCATGAGGCATGTAATCCAGGCTTGAGCAGTAGCACAGTGACCGCATACGTATGGCCTCTTTGCCCTACCAACAGAACTTGGTGTACCTCCAAAACTCCTGTGTCGGCTGCCACGTACCGAGGCGCTGGAAATGGACCACCATTTTGAGGAGTGCGTGCTCTTTTATGATCAGAGCGAATTGAGTGTTGGTTGTGATTTTGGACTTATCAACATATGTCGAGAATAAAAAACATGCCATCGTTAAACATGATTGTTCAGATAGTCCATTGGATATGGTGTGGGGAGGCATAAACTTGCAAGGGCGTTCCAACCTCTTAACTCGTGATCGCGGAATGCTTTCTGATCGACGTTATTGTGGCGCTGTACACTTCAATTATGTGCATCCTTCCGGGGGTACCCTTCATCTCAGCTTCAACCGTATGGAGGGCAAGGTGCGAGAGCATCGAGCATCCCTGGTGGAACACTCTTGGAAAGCGAGTATCTCCGGCGACTGGTGAAGTCTGCCCGCTTCCCCTGATCAAATCCTATGGAGGGCGTGTGGCGTGGATTCAGTAGAGCCATTGTGACGCATCCCCATGCGCCAATAATTGTCCAGCAATTGACAATTGCGGTCTTCAAGGAATGGGTCGCTTCTCCACAAGAGCTCTTAACCAACTTTGTGGTGAGTATTAGAGCACATGGCAGAGCATGCTTTGCAGTCCGAAGTGTTCACACACCCCATAAAGAACCAGCTCCTTCCTGTTGAATGTCTACTATGAGTTGGAGTAGCTTCACCCATCGACCGCTTCCAACAGGGTATTTAAGAAAAATGTATTTTATTGTCGTCCCGTTGCGCTTTCCTGCTAATAACTCTCTGCACTGTGTCGCAACATTTACTCCTATGTTTGGTGCTAAATTTGGTCGACCTAGACTAGCTAACAACCAGATATCATGTGAATGTTACTTCCGTCCTTAAGTTTTGCACACCAGTGTATTTGTACTCCTTTTTGATAATTCGGTAAAAATTTGATTCATGTATCGAACACTGCAGAGACTAGCCGCGTGTCCCACCGTCTGTGGATCTGATTACCATCGATTATGTAGGAAGGCTAATATGTTAAGTAGAACACCTACACCCAGGGTGAATATCGGTCGAGGAATTCCTCGACGGGGGGTCGTATTTGCCCCTGTGGAAGACGGAGGCGGGTCGTAATTGTCGGTGTCAGTTTCGGACGTGGCGTGGTATCCAGTACTGGGAGATGTGAGACTACCGGTTTTTATTAGCAACTCATCACGCGCACACAGCACCTTTCAACTGGCTTAAAATTCCGAGCGAAGGCCGACGGCATGGCGTATACTTGATTGAAATAAAATGGGGCTAAGTGTCTCTAATTGTATCAGCGATAGCAAGGAGATGCGCACCTAATGCATTTTAACGGGTTTCAATGAATCTCCCAGCAGTAATGTGGAAAGAATTTTGGTTTGAGTGAAGAAAATCGCCCCTCGACTTCTCCTCGACGCAGATTTCTCTTTAAGTAGGAAGTTTTTAAAACAGATCAGGTCGTCATTTGAAAGAGCATATCTTCTCCTTCCCAGAACAATCCACATCTTCTCAAACAATTAGGAAATAAGAAAGTTATCGTCTTGAAAACAGCGAAAATCAGCATGAAATTTTTTTCTCCTTGACGTTTACTCGACGTGGAAAATCTCAATGAATAGGGCATCTTTGGATAACTTCAGGAATACTTAGAAACTGCAATCAGAGCTCTTTCGAATCACACCTAAAAGTCTCAAAAAGATTAAGTTTTGAAAAAGTTATTAAGGTTCAAAGCATAAGGGGACGAGGCGAATTTTCGGGATAATTCGCTCCAGCGCGAGCCGCGCCGCAGCCGCGTGAGGAAGTAGCCGCCCCTTTGAATTCGAAGACTCTTTCATTGTTACGTGCTATTGATCACTTTTTTTCTTATTGCTGTCATTTTTTCTTCCTGTTGTGTGTGTATACGCGTAGAATCAGTGTTGTCACAATAGTAGATTGTTTTTTTTGCAGGAACTTTGTGAATAACTTTGTGAATAGAAATTGCATTGAGCACTGTTTTATTAGTACTCAGCGTGTGGTTGAGAGGGGTGCCATATTGAGGCACCGTTTTACGGAAGGGGTCGTACCGAGACTACCCGTTTCAGACGAGGGGTCGTACCAGAGTTTGCTTTTCCTCAACATGATTTTCACCCTGACTACACCTACACCTACTTACATTTACACGTACGAGTAAATCATTCCAAGAGATAAGTGATCAAGCGGGTGAAGGCGGTATCGAGAGCGCTTTCGTTTCTACTGCAGATGCGCGAGATATAGCACAAATTCTTTAGGAGGAAGTCCTTTTTTGGGTCTGTTCGTACTCTTCGAGAATGACACTGGTATGTGATATTCAGGTCAACTGTCATTTTTCTGTCGGAGTTGCCATTTCGGAGCTAATTTCTCGAGTTGCGATGTAATCGCGATTGGCCTATGACACACATTCTTTTGCGAATTCATTCTACACTATTTGATGGTTCATTTAACATAATCCGATATTTAACCTAAATTGGGCCCATCTATAACATAGCTCGATGTGGTCGACGCGCCAGTCGTTTCAGGGCTGATAGATATCCCGTGCCCGGGCTGGCGATGACGAACGCGCTATGGCCACATAGTATTCACTTTGACTGTTCACATAGTGGAATTAGATCTCTTTATCTCTCATGATTTCGCACACAAATGAAGATATGAAGTTAGCGGGCGGGCGCTCACATGGATACCGGAACTCTCTCCGTTGGCTTTCCATTTCCATTTGTCGCCCCGTTTCTCGCATCCGTGTTTCGTTTCGAATTAACTTCGCCTTCTTATTAAACTCTAAAACCTGTTTCACTTTTAGAAATAACACTTGAATTTTACAAAAGTATTGTATCCCTAGTAGATTTCTCCTTGATGTTCCTGATGTTTCCACTTTTTTTCGTTC